>CAEGAF010071995.1:0-59591 GCA_903067075.1 Micropoecilia bifurca | reverse complement strand
GTAATGATTTCTTGGTTAATGTCAAGTTGTCATAACAAAGACATTTTGAATAATGTCAACTTTGTATTAAAAGTGTCATAATTTACTGAATGACGCTTTATGACAACAGTCATAAATATTCATGAAGGTTTATTCATCTTCATGACAGGTGTTATGTCCTGTTTATGACAGTGTCATGTCAGTCTTATTCACACCCCTTCAAATAAAGTGTTGCCATAAAGATTAAACTGAATTGAGGCAATTGATCCAATTATCATTTATGGATTGTATGGAAATATTTGCAATTACTTTAACATCCGATCTCCTCTATTAGGTCACTTTGAGATTGTCACTGCAAAATTAATATATTTAGGTTTTTTTGTTCGTCTTTGTCTTCAGTCAGACTACCCCGGGGCAACTATGGCCACAATGTAGCTTCCTACAATTAGTGTGTGAATAAGTGAATGACTGGATAGAGCATGAAGCGATTTGACATCATCTGGACCATTTGTCTTAATTTCTCTTGTTTCTGGGCAATCAGCACAACATGTTCTAAATTTCTATTTACCAATTGATAAGACAATTTACGTCTATTAGGTAGACATCATAGGCAGACTGCTTTCTACAAAAATAAGCTTAACTTTGAAGGGCAATGACGGGTTCATAAAAATATTATAAATATTTTTATGTGTGTCATGATTTAAACCTTTCATCCATTTTAGTACTATAGCTTGACTCTTGTTTTTTATTGCCAACTATATGAGTCAGGCAGGTTAGTAACAGGACATATGTATAAAGTGTTTAATGACATGAATCCCCCAGAATAGAAATGCCTTAAAATTAGAACAAGCCCAAGACATAGCAGAAATAGATACAAACTTAAGCCCCTCAAACTCAGAGAAGGTCCCCAAGACCACAAAATTTGTTACTTAAGTAACAATTTATAGATGCATAGATATTTCTTGTACATAATATATTGATACTCACAACCTGCGAGAGTCCACTGACCACAGATTTTATGAATTAGTCTTTTACGTTATTTAAGCATTTTGACAAATGTCGCAGCAGTTTTCCTTCTTCTGAATGCATCTGTGGTTTGTAGCACTGCGTGTGTGAGGGTGCGTGTGTGTGTGTACACACTCAACAGACGTCTACTGAGTTTGGATCTAATCAGCGGCTGACTCTGTCTGTGCTACTGTTTCAAAAATAAAAATGGCAGATAAGCTGGCTGGTTTACCATGAAATGAGCTATAACGTTCTCAAAGGTTATAGTGGTCTAAACGTTGGGTGCACTTCTAAGTAGATGGCTATAAGCATGCGGTTTAGATGCAAGGGTTCATTGGGAAACACAAAAAACAAGCAACATGCATAATGATCAGTTGACAAGAGGACAGTCAGATGTTACAGATGAGCCAGACAAAACAATTTGTAACCAGCTGTACATTTTTCAAAGTGCTTGCTGGACTCTGTTGCTGAACATCTCTGCCAGGTTTTCTCATAAACAATCTTCATGAAAAACCTTGGCTCCTATGTATCAATCTGAAAACATTGTGCACCTGTATTCAGGTTGTTTTTATTAAATTTAATTCTCCAAGCAATGCAAATATCTAAATGAATCAGAATTGAGCTCTATAAACTCATAAAGATTGTATGCAGTTAATAAATTCAAGCAATTAATAAGTTACAGACATATGCGCAAGTATGCAGGAAGGGAAAATTATATATTCTTTTTGCTTTATAGATGTACTGATAACCTATTTGCATTTGTTTGTTTTTTCAGTCACAACATATTTTACTCATGTTATATGTGAATACATAAGTCATCAAGGCTTCATTTTGTTAAATCTTATGTTTGAGGAGGCATTTATACATGTATTATTATTATTATTTTGTAGTATTTTTTTATTAAAGTGCAAACCGTTGTATGCATATTATTTATGGAATGCAAAAAATGAAAAGAATAGAAATGAAAAATAAATAAGGTTATTGAAAATAGGTTCATTTTCTAGAAGAAAATGGGGATAGAGACTAAGGTGTCATCTCTGAAATAATTGACATCCTCTCCCCAAAACCATGACATTTTTTGAGCTGTAGACATCAAACAGAACTTTTTTTTCTGCGTGACAGCAATGCGCTGCCGTACAAAAGCCAGTGGATGATATGAAATGGCTATAAGATGAGCTTATATTCAGTTCCTGTTTGGGCCTTGGAATTCACAATCACCCCCCAAAACAACAACAACAATTTAAAAAAAATAAAAGAAAACTCTACAGAAATTATCTAGATACACATTTCCCAAAATGGTGTTTTTGTATTTTTTTGGGTGGGGGAGGTGGGAGGGGAGGGGGAGTTCAACGCTAAAAATGTAGCTTATTAAAATGTACATTTTAACTTCAAAAGAGGAGATTTTAGGAACTGCAGAACAGAATAACAAGACAATGTAATCTTTATCAAAATTCACAACACAAGTGAAGCAGTAAAACCATTTCTTTAATTAAGGGAAATCATGCCTTAAAATGTACACTGCAATGTTCACAGCTGTGTGTCTTCATATAGTCAATGATGTAAAGTAAAATTAAAGACAATGAGGATAAAAAAGAGCATAGAAAGAAAATACAAGGCTGAACAACTTCCTTCACCACTTTGAGTGTTAAGAGGCATCAGAGAAACTAAAATTTCTGCACATCTTTTTCGATAAATAAACTACATATAAAATACAAGGCCTATTCTAATTCCTGAGAGCCCTTACATTAGAAAGTCTGTCAATATGAAAACTCATCAGTCGGCACACGTTCCTGAATAATCTCAATATTCAGAGCCAATATCATAATTATGCGCCCAGAACCTCTCCTTGTACAATCTTGTAAACATTTGTTAAACTTCAAAACCATACAAAGTTCACAAAACTATTTGTATTAACATTTCAGCAGAAAAATAGACATTTACTAGGCTCGTCATCAAAACTTACAAAAAACACAACATGTAGCATTAGCAATGATTAGCATTTTCAAGTAAAGTCCTGTTACACAGAGGGTGAAAGAAGACTTTTTTGTTTGTTTTGTTTATATGGCTGCTTGGATAAGACAGACAGGTAGAGTTGTATTATACCTACAAATTGAGCTTAAAAACATAAAGAAAATGCAATTAGCAATACATTAAAAGCTTGTTTTTTTTCCAAATTAACCCCTTTCTAAAACATAAACATTTGCAGAAACTAAATATATACAGTGGTAAATAGACAAAATGATGAAACAATTTAATATAAAAGCTGCAAGGTGTAAACAATTTCCAATACCAAAACCTTACCATGAGTATGCTAAGAGGCAACATGTAAACTAGAAAGAAGCTGCCTTTTGATTTTATGAATACAGGAAACCTACAGGATTGTTTAAAAAAAAGTTGTGAGAAACAAATAATGCTTATATCTTGAAGAACTTTTTATAAAAAAACCAAACAAGCATATTCAGGATATCAGAAAAAACACAAAGTTTTGCCTTTTTTATGCTGCTCCATGATTGTTCTAATAAACTGCATTGTCTTTTGTTATGCCTGCATTAAAATATCATTGCCTAGACATACATAAAGTGCATGACCATGATCTACTGTACTGAGCTCAGTGTTGAGAAGCAAAGAAACGACCAGCTCTTCAACCCAAATTTGCTGTGCTTCAATGAACTACAGTAAAAAAGTTTGTAACTGGCCTTATTATCATTTTAATACATATTTCTTAGCTGATGAAGGATATAAAAGTTGATATGCTGCCGTTTTTGAAAGTTCCTTTAGATTAGTACTATTGTACGTAGGGAAACTACACTTTGTTCACTTATCCCCAGCTCATACTGCTCCTTTCTTCATCTTTGCTGTTAAAGGTCATACATGATTGTAATGGCATATAGCAAGTGACAAAAGCAAGATTCAAAGTGAAGGAAACTAACATACATTAGTGTGTACTTGCTTGTTTGTGAGATGAGGGTTGAAGAGGAGAAGATAAAAGAGCAGCCCCATTACAGAAAGATAGGCCTAATAAAACCGCAGACGAAAACCAACGCAGCCCAACACTTTAGCTTCAGCATCAGTAAACCGTTTCTCTGCAATGGTGATAATGCGCAAAAATGACAAACAGTGCAACATGCATTTGTCTACTATGCAACAAAAATATGCATTTTATGAAAACTAAATCATATGGTTTCATGTTAGCAACTCCCGACCCCACTAAGGGACAAGGGTGCAAGAAAATGGATGGATGGATGGTTTCATGTTTAAATCCAAAATGATTAAAAAGTGAGGTACATCAGAAAGGGTGTCTGTATCTTTGTAATTTTATCTTTGTTGCCCAATGGTTTAAATCCCTCTCTTACCAGCAAATAGGTAAGTGGCCTTTGCATTTAATTTACTAGCATGCAATTTCCCTGCATGCAATAAACTGTAATGTGCTTATCAGGAAGCCATGTTACAGTCATATATTTAAAACATTTGGTATTAAGTTTAATTTTATCTTAAATATCTGGTGTCAAATGTTTAGACATTGATGTAAAGTCTAAACAGTAAACTTGTTCCAAGGCACCTTGTCTTGGAACAAGACCATGAATTCCTTGATAATTGGATTTGCACATCAAAAACCAGTATTGTAAAAAAAACAAAAAAACAAATGTTTTAAAATGCAAAGTACTGAATTGAAATACAAGCTGTTTTTCATGTAGGTTTTAACAGAAATAAAAACTTGGTATTGATGTGTAAAGAAGAACAGGACCTCCCAATGTCAGCATAGGATTAAAATATGGTGCCTCCATAGGAATATCAACAATTTAGAGAAGCTTTTATTTTAAAGATCAACTAAATTTCTTCCGATCTATTTTAGACCATGTAAAATAATAATAATAATAATAATAATAATAATAATAATAATAATAATAATAATAATAATAATAATAATAATAATAATAATAGTAGTAAAAATAATAACAAGTCATTTTAATATATTTAGAACAAAAACAAAAATTGCACTTGTTTGTTGGTTTTTGTTGTTATTCTCTAAGGACATCCACTTACCAAAGAATCCATGAATTAATTCAGATTGACACTGATAATAGAATATCCTTTTGAAATCTGTTGTATAATTTAGAAAACATTACATTTTCACTTCTAAAATGTATTCGATTGTAAAACTAGTTTTACATTGTGTGGCCATTGTTTTGCCAGTGGGACTGACATGTCTCCTCTCATCTTAATTTAATTAAATTACACCTTTATCTTTTTGTTCATCCTAAATTTCAACACTCAATTCAGTAATGCACTGGTGAGATTGTCCTAAGCTACTTCCCATTTTCTCTTACATTTAATTGACGGTACATGACTATGTTGCAACCGAACAAAGTTTAAAACTCAAAAGCTCCAAGAAAGATAATTCCACGTAAAATTAAAATGAAAAACCGGCTAAAAGCTGGCAGCTGCTCTCATAAACAATTTATTGGTTAGAAAAGAGGGAAAAAAAACAAAAAACTTCTTTGTTCTAAGTTAGTTAAATAAGTACAAAATATGTCTTTGGCCCATACCTTCATGTAATTGTTCAACAGCTCCAATTTACAACCAGTAACTTAAAAAGTAGTCTTTGATTGTGCTACACTTGCCTACAGTGCCACTGTTTTATGCACTTTCACAGGGAAGGGATGGATAGCAGGTTAATGCTCGTCTTATTCCCCAGGCTTCCCGCTTGCTTCTGTTTTGTCCCTTTTAATGGAAAGTGTGCTCCCCTCGAACTATGTGCGAAGAGAACTCGTAGCGGTCTTTGCTTCGGTGACCACAGATGTTGCACTCCAGGGGATTCCTGTAACCGTGGCAACCCATGTGGATGGTGTACATGACGTGGTCCAGAAAGAGCAGTTGACAGTGCTCACACTGAAAGGCTCGCAGCTCGTGGCCGTCTCGCGCGAACACCCGCACCCCTTCGTGGCCCGCTGGCCGCTCCGTCACCACACGCATCATCCCCGCTCCCACTCCTGCCCCACTCCTGGGTGACGCATCAATAACTCGCTCACCGGAGCCCACAGCTGGACTGGCTCGTGACCTGAGGCCTGCGGGTGTGCCGGTGTTCAGGTACGCCTGCCTTTCCTGAGGGCTGCTTCGAGCCGAGTCAGCCGAGTCAACGCCGCTATTGCTTGCTGATTCCTCCTGTGATGCCTGAGGTTGCTTGTTCTGCCGAGTTAAGGAAGTAGAGCCGTTCGAAGTTGGGTGGTTGGGGAACTCTTGGGATTGGGGTGGGTGTGGTGGAAGTGTTTCGCAGTTTCCTGGACGCTCTGGTTGCTGGCTAAATGGTAGAACGTGGTGATAAAGGGGATTGACAATGGGAACAACCTCAGCCATAGATACAGATGGACCTGGATGGTGGAGCATTGGACGGAGGGTGTCTGATCCCAAGTACGTCATGGCATTGTTGATAGCCTGGTCCATCATGTGGGGTGATATCAATTCAGGATGATTTTCATATTTCAAGCGCATCTCATGGTAGCCTATATCAGGGTAGCTGTAGCGAAGCTTTTCTCCTGCAAATAAATACATAATTTAAAATTAACTTTAACAATAACTGACACATACAGAAAAAAACAAAACATAAATTAAAGCTTCCCTTGAATGACAATCTGGAAAGCCAAACCGTTCGCAAAAATCTGAGTATGGTTTTATATTTCCTTTCTAGACCATCAAACCTCCGTTATGCTGCTATTTCACCTCTTGTTTTTCACATTTTGTGCTATATGTTGTCGTCTAATGGGGTGGAAAGCCCCATCCTTCTACTATTGCACTGTTTAACCCCTCCAGAACAGGGATGCGGTAAGCTGTTTTCACTTGATAAGAACAATGTTATAAGTTACAGGTGTATCTAACCACAGAGTGAAAAACATTTCCTTGCCTTTGAGCCCTTTGCTTGCTCTAGCTTGCTCAATCTCTTCCTCTAATAGTGGGGCAAATAAAAAGAAAACAAAAAAAGAAAACATCTGATATAGATAGGGCTCATACTTGCTGTATGTTAAAGGGATATGATGTGAAACAAAAACTGGGAGGGAAAGAATATGTATATATTAATATTATATTGTTACTACCTTGTTTACCAACAGTAAAATTAGCTGAATAAGAGTAAGACTTATTTAAATACATTGTAATAATTCTAACAATCAAAAGCTTAACTGAGTGTGCACTTAGACAACAAATTTAAAAACTATTTAACATCCCAATTTTAATATATTTGTATTTTGACAATAAACATGTCTAATGTGTCACTTCAACTACTCTTGAAGTGAAAAAAAAATATGTCATGCAAGTTGATAGCAGATAATGAAATGCAAAAAGGTTGACATTTATTGAACAGTTCCTCTAAAATAAACACCACACACAAATCAAGCCGCTCATATCTGACCTATATACCAAATACCCACCCACAAATTTCTGAGGTGTAGTGCTCTTCCTCTTGCCAACGTTAGTGGGCAGTCTTTCAATGACAGGTGGCCGATCGAAGGCTGGCATGCTGCCGGCCTCAGCCATGCCCCCTTTTGGAACTTCACCTAAAAATTTCAGAGGGAAGGGATTAAACAGAGGGATGTTTTGAGTGTGAAGTAACTAGGCCACTAAATATTTAAGTATTTAGACAAAAATACACAACTTTTTTTAACAACGTTTCTAATTTTATCTTTAAAAATCCGATTTGCTTGATGGATAAAATAATTGTTTTTTTGTTTTGTTTTTCTTTTCTTTTCCGCCCTCTGACTGTGGGCACTCATTTAATCATTTTAGTCATAATCAGAGCTCATGTCGTTATGTGAGAGCAAAGTTAATGTAAAACAGGTTTTCTAACCTTTTAAGGAACAGACAAAAATGACTGAGTTCAGTATATTTAATGAACAATTAACTAGGTTTTCAGAATTAGTGTTACAAAGTACACATTCACAACACATCGTTTTATTTAGTGCAATTCACTTTCACAATGCGCGTTTGAAAACTATCAGTGTGTAAGATCGAATACACATCTCGTGGATTTCATTCATAGATATAAAACATTTAATGTAACATAATAAATCTAATATAATAAATAACATTTTACTATGTTCTGTTCAGCTCCTTTGTTATTTACTGGAAGTCTTGCTCTCACTCACTCTCTCACAGCCTGAATGAATTGCAGACAAGTAGACGTGTTAAAATCCCGTGTCCTTGTAAATAGTTTCTTACACATTTGTGCTTCCTCTGACTGCATTTTCAAAAACCTCACTGATTCTGAAAATAGCTTTCCTCACTCAGATTTTGCTGAGTGAAGAAGATAGCACTCAGAGAGGGTGCATTGACCTATTAGAAATAGAAATGAGCTTTTTCAGTTTCAAACCGGCTGGACACCAGACCAGAATAAACATCTGTCAATTCCGGTTACTAGCTGTTTTCACTGTACAACTCTAACATTTACCTGCGTAAAGGCCTGTGTTGGCACCAGGATCCAAGCTGAGGTAACTGTGGCAACGCTCTTTGTGCTCCTCCAGGGATGTCCGTTGCTTGTAACTCCGTCCACAGAAGTTGCACTTGTGTGGTTTGCCAACTAAAATAATCAATAGAGAAACTATTTATTTCAGTTACAGATGCATAGACAGCAGAGTCTGGAGCTGCAGCAACAACGGTATGCGTAACCGTAATACAGCTTGTGAACAGTTATTAGTACAAACCAAGCAAAAGTAATCTTCTGAGGTCATGGAGGTTCCACTACTAGGGTGAGGATTCCACACAACTGTTGCTAGACTGAAACAGAGGCTGTGGGCGACATCAGTAGTTGCGCCATGTAGTCTCTATTTCAAAACACTTTGGTCTGTGCCACACAAAGCAAACTCCCACTGCTGTGGCAGTGCATGAGTAAACAACGAAGTCGATCACACATCCCGTGATGGTAGGAAAGTAACTCCAAGTTAAACTGCTACGGAGGTGGAGTGTGATTCATTATACCACCTTTTGTTGTATTCAGTTCAATCAAATGGAAAGCTGAGGACACATTCTTTACATCTCCCTCAGTCAACCAATCTACATTGTTCTAACACATCATATTTCAAAGCAGATAGACATTAAAAGGTGAGCTTACTTGAAAGACAAATGCACCATTTGCTTAAATGTTCCGTTGTAAATCCTTCTTAAAAACTCAGCACAAAAACACAGCATGAAGCAGAATCTCATCAAAATGAAGACTGCTGAGGCAATAGTTCTGTGTCCTGTATTAAGGTACTGACTCATACAGAGAGTCAGTGAGTGAAGGAGAGGCCACATAAGTCTACTACTAAGAACCAGACACTATGATTGGCTGTACAGACATTGCCTGGTATAGTTTTTACAGCTACTACTAGAAAATGATGTATGGGTGATCTAGTACTGTGAGAACAGAGAAACCAAGCATGTTTCAGTCTGAGACACTAAGGCAGTAGCACATACACATACGCATGCGTTCGCACACACACACACACACGCGCACACACACACCACATCACATATGCTAGGAGGCAGATTCACCCCTATTGTCATAGGAGCTTTTTATGTTGAGCAGAAAGGTGTGTTTACTAAAATAAAAAATATGATGTAAAGTAAGTGAGTAACTGCATATTACTCTTACAGTAAATCATATTTCTGTTTTTCCCAGATAAATGTCTAGATGGTGGATTTTTTTTGTTGTAAAAATAAACCCCACTTGTTACAACATGACAAAACCATACTATCATTGTTAGTGTTACATAAGCACATGTTTTTTTGTTCTATTCCTACTGCAGCACAGAATATTCAGCACCATTACAGACAACTATAGAATCTCAAAAACTGACCACATAGTGTCACTGCAGTATTAATATTTTAAAATAATGAGCTACTTCAATATGAAAGGTAACCACAAAAATAATTTTCTTTGATGTGTTTCACAATAATATAAAAAAATATTAAAGTTTTGAACATTATTCATGCTTTATTCTCAGAGTTCATTTTTTCTCATATTTATATGACCACCTACACACAACCTTGTGCAGATGTTGGAAGGATCTGAAAAACTCACATTTACCTGCTGCTTTTATTTATGCAAATGCTTTAAGCTCAGACTCACCAGACTGATTGCATTTGACTAACACATGGGAAATTGGGGTACGTAGTTGCTAATGAAAAACTGCTTCCCTCTCAATGCACAGTGTTCTCTGTTATTGTCTCACAACAACCCTCTTACTGTGAAAAAAGCCACCTTCCAGTGTAACACCCTGTTCAGTCTTCAGTTTCCCTGCTTCACTGAATGTCACTCTCTTAACTTTTTCCTCAACAGACTACTCTGTTTTTTTCTCGCTCTCCCTCTTTTTTTTGTTTTGGCTAAACCTGTTCTTGTTGGCTGGGAACCAAGTCAGAGCTGTCACCTTTGCAAGCCTTTAAAACTGAGGCTGGATAAAGAAAGGATTCAAGATAAATATGGAGGAACACTCTTTTGATTAAACCTCTGGTGATATGTAAACGTCTGTGTTACGACCAAAAATCCCAAAGTATATTATGTGAATGGCCAACACTATTACAGTAGGAAAAAGATATGCAGTATTTAAAAATACATAAATACAAGTCTGGATCTTAAATAATATCCAGAGCACAGCAAGAAACTGCCTTAAGACGTTTCCAACTAATGAATAAAGTCAACATATGTGTGAATTAATCTTGGTTTTCACGAGTCCAGAGGTTAATTAACCAGCACCAAACATTTGATTAAACTTGGATAAAGCTGCTGATAAATGAAAGCGGTGTTATGACATAAAACATTATCTCGAGACATGAATATCTCATGGTGCACTGTTGAATCCATCATGCAAAAATGGAAAGAATATAGCAAAACGGCAAATCTCTACAGGGATAGACTTCCACCTAAACCGACAGACTGACGAGGGAAAGCATTAAGCAGCCATGAGACACATGGCAGAAGAGCTGCAGAAATCCCACAGCTCAGAATCTGTGAACAAAACGGTCCCTTACGGAAAGTGCAGTGCCAATACAAAAGAAAAACAACACACCCATGGTTAAAAGAAAGCCGTAAGAGTTGATGGGAAAGAAGCAAGGGGCTAAATACAGGGGAATCCTGTAGAGGGTGCAACAGAATTGAAATTGGGGTAGAGGATAAACCTCCTGGAGACCAATGACCATGAACATACAATCATAGCTGCATTTATGGTTTTGACCAAAGCATGTTCATGTGTATGACTAGTCCAGTCAAAGAACAGGCCTTGAGATGTGTGTTTACAAATGCTCTCTATCAGATCTGACAGAGCCTGAGCCATTTGGCAAGTAAGAGTTAAGTTATCAAAATATTAATCCCCCAAAAATGTAATAGCTTCAAAAGGTGTTTTTTGACTCATTGAGGCTGAATACAAATTCAATCAACACTTTCCCGATTCTTATGTGAATTTTTTTCAACATTTCAATAATATGCGACGTTTTCTCGGCGTACACTCACAGTAAAAAAAGACTTTCTAGTTGGTTGTTTTAAACCAAAATGTGATTTAATTCATAAGGCAATACTTTTGCAGGACAATCAAACAAAATATAAAAAATATAAAATAAAAATGTAAAAACTTGTATTGGCACAGAAACAGAAACAAATGTTGCCTCCATCTAAAAAGGAGGACTTTGTGTGAGTAACCCCTGTGCGGGCATCACAGGCAGAAATGACGGTATTGTTTGACCTTGATTTGAAAGGCGCAATGGAGGGGAGAAGACGTCCTATGATAGGAAAGTGGGTTACAGTTGAGAGAGACTGCTACCACTCCACATATGTTTCTCAACAGTTTCCTCTGTCTATTGAAAAGCAACTGAGAAACATCATGTCCTAGGAGCCTAACCACAAAGCACTCACAACGTCTAGAACGTGGACATGAAAAACACAGGTTTTTAACCTGCACACGCCTGTAAGTCACACTAATATATAAGAAGAATAAGTGAGGAATGCAAACAAAGACTCAACATAAAACAGATGCTTTCTTTTTCAGAAAAAAATCTGGGACAACTTATCTGATGATTGTACTATACATAAACAAAGACCTAAAATGTAGGGGGGGGGAATATTAGTCTCTCTAAATATAAAACTACAACTTCTTCTTTTGTTTATCTCCATTGCACTTCTGGTGACACAGCAACAGTCTCTTCTAGGTAGCAGACATGGTTTGGTTAAAAAAGAGAAGCACGCTGGGTGAGAACAAAGCTTACCAGCATGAGTACGAAGATGGCCAGTCAGGGCGTCACGGCGCCGGCAAGCATAGCTGCAGAAGGGGCACTTGAAGGGTTTTTCACCTGTGTGCAGCTTAATGTGGCGCAGCAGGTTCCCCTTCTGGGTGAACGATACACCGCACTGGTTGCACTGGAAAGGCCTGTCACCTGAAGGCAGACGGTACAGGAAGTCAATACCAGACTCACTATTAGCAGATTTTACCAATAGAACAAAGGTCATTTTTCTACTTTAAATAGAATAATGTTCCTTATGTAACAGCTGAAAATGTACTTTATCTATGTGTTACCACTAGCAACTGCTTTATTCTTCATAGCTGATAAGATACGCATTTCATCAGCTCCTTTGACAATATATTTAATTTCCCAGTAAAATCTTGAAGATTTCTAAAATGAAATAAAGAGAAAAATATGTGGAGGGGAGGAGGAGGGGCACCTTTGAACTCGAACTTTTCTACAGAAAATTAAAAGTAGACGTCTTAGCTGTCTTCACTGAACCCACTGGCTATAGAATTTGACTGAAGCGACAAATACCATTATGGATAGCTAATGATTCAGTGATTAATGTAATCAGTACTACATTTTTTGTCATAATTAGCTTTATACTTCACAAAACTGACCTTTATAGAACAGTGGCAAGAAAAAACTAGCTGTAGAGAAAAGTTTACAGTTGTCACAGGCCATGTTGAGGAAACAGATAACTTGTTGAAGATGTTCTGGTAAGATTACATCCAAATTGGTCATTTTGACTCACAAAATGCTATGCTACTGTAATGCTACAGTTCCACGCTGTGGGCAATCTTGTCTTTCCGGAGACCACTGAAGATGTTCTGAGTTGACATGAAGCTAGATCGAGCTAAATCCACGACGGGACAGCAAGAAAAGCTGCTACAAGCAGTGAAGAACTTGAGACTTCCAGCCTCCCAGCGGGGCAATGGCCGGAAGCATAAAACCAGCGACACAATAGAATGTCTTGATCAAAGCACATTCATCCGTTACACTGACCCAGTCAAAGCCCAGATTTAAATCAAACTTAGAATCTCTGAGAAGACTTGATAAGAGATGTTCACAAATGCTCTACATCTGCCCTGAGTGAGCTTTTAGAGATTTTGCAAGAATGGGCAAAAAGCTCTATCTGTAGATGCGCATAGCTGATAACAAATCCCCCCAAAACTTGCAGATGTAAGACGTTTAATAGTGAAAAAAGGTTGAAAACCATGTCTCAACTTTGTTCCACTTTAAAATGAAGCGCTACGAAATAGTACATGTGCAGACCGACAACTGCTGTGGCATTAGATACGAGTGTCTTCAGCAACATGTTTTAAGGTAAATAGACTATAAATATTCACTTCACATCATCTTCCCTAGAATACTGAAAAGTTTTTTTTTGTTATATAAAAGAAAGACAATACTTTAAGCATGTAGCTTTATTGCTTTATAATATGCTATAGTTAGATTAACTATAATCCTGCATTGAATAATTTTTATTGGACAAACCATCTATTACAATAACTCAATCAAAGCCCAAATTTAAATCAAACTTACAATCTTACATAAGAGAGAAAATAAAAGACTGTAGACTTGACTTGTGGCTTAAAGACTAGAGATGTGATTGGTCTCCAGTCCGACACTCAACTCTTAATAGAAGTTTAATCTTCTGTAATAAAGAGTGAAAGGAAGTGTGTGTGTGTGTGTGTATGAGCTACAGACTGCAGCCGCTGCGCATGCTTTACTGTGGAATGAAGCTCTTGATTATTAGCCAGCGATATTTTGTTGATGATGGGATTTTAATGACTCATAACAATCTGTTCATGTTAGCTGTGGCTTCACAATAATGTCCATATAAATGTCTCTTTAACTTAAGACTTTATTAAATGGCATGGATCAGAATTTCAGAACAAAGTAATGTTAACTCAACTCTGACATATTGCTGCAACTAAGTTAGCAGCAACACTACAAAGACACTTCCAGCTGATAATATCAACATTAAATTGTTTCCTGTTTCATTGATACAGAATTTCAACACTCATTTACATACCTCTTGCACTTTTCCTCACTTATTACGTCGTAATTTATACCTTACATTTAAACATCTTTGCTGTTTGTTTAGATTTCCAAAATCGCTTCTGATATTTAAAAATATTCTCTAGCAAAAGAGACGAGGACTGCTCAAACCCTGAATTGGAGCAATATCTAATGAAGGAGTGGACAATATAAAGACAGCCGTAAGCTGGTGTTAACTGCCTCATGACAAACACAAAAAGCACTTTGTTTTGATTCATTCAGAAATTTGTCTTTAACATGTTTTAGTTTTCTTAGAGCATAAATGCCTGCCTTTGCTTTTAACAGGGTAAATGTTACACATGTATTTGACTAAACTGTTTGGCGCGGTCAGTTTTGTGCTGGCTGCAAATCTTTTGATCTGAGGCCAGTTGGAAAAAGAGAAATCTGATTTAAGTGCGATGACAACCAGAGGAGTCCTGGCGTCAGTTGGAAACAGGTTGCGGGAGATTCCAAGGATTTTTTTTTTCCTTGCTAATCATTTCAAAGCAAAACTGTTGTGTTCAGAAAAAAAGAAGAAAGAAAACTCCACCCACTGTCAAAGAACAATAAAGATATATAAAAGAAAAGGCATATGACTCACTGTCACAAATCTCCTGCCGAAACCTAAAATTTTTTTTATAAAAACATCTGAATCATACCACACATCCGTATTTCCAAATGCTTTTATTACATTTAGAAATAATGCATACCATTTTGTTGTCGAGTCCCTGCGTCTGATGGTGCGTTTGGTCCAGACTCGTCTTGTCCATTGTGCGGGCTGCTCATCGCACTTTCCTCCGGTGTTGCTCGATCATCTCCTGGGTGACCCATTTCTTCAGGTGCTGTGCTGCTGTTGTCACCATCTTCCACCAGATCTTCCTCTTGCTTTATAGCCACTTCTGTAAAAATTTAAATATGTGATTCTCTTGACCTGCTGAGTCTGTAATATGATGTGATCATGTAATTATTACAAGAATCATTTACATTATCTCACAAGTTGGCCTTTTTTAATGAATGAATATATAACGTCATAAAGAGTTCCTTCCATAGGTTAAGGAACTCTGAATGGCCAAAAATGGAGAACAAGTCTAAGAACAAGTCTAATGGTTTAAAGTTTTTGTGCTGATGTGATAAAACAAATTAGCAGTACATGTTTAAGGGGGCATAATAATATTGTAATGTGCAGTAATGTACAGAATAAGAATGGAGAAGACTGAGACAAAAAAGAGAAAAAGAAAACAGGATGGGCTGGTTTCAAGCTGTCCCTGAGGAGAAAAGGAGTGTCAGAGGCACATTGCTGGCTGCTGTTGACTACCAATGGGAGATACAATGGAAGACAAGGGCAAAAGATTGTGCAATACAGATAGTGCTTGTGCGCAAATGTGCGTGTGCAAAAATTTGTTCCAGTCTTGGGCTATTGCAGCTTACATTAATTGATATTTCTGAAAAATATCAAAAGAACATAAAACTGTGCCTAGATTTATTTATTATTGCTACATTAGTTTTTGGTTGTTTTTTTCTTTTTGAGCCCTCTATAATTAGAAACAATGTACAGACAGAAAAACCTTTTTTTGAGCACAACCTGGCATAAATCAATGATCAGAAAATTTCAAGTTGAGTTAATGCAGGAGGTCAAGTACAAAAAAATTGCCAGATTCCAGTGCTGATCCAAATCTCTACAAAGATATGAACAGATCTGATATTCTTATTTTGTTTGATCCTCCATTATAATCCTCATAAATAAACTGATAATATCATACAACAGTTTTTGTTTGTTCTTTTTTTCCAGAATATTACATTTGGCTCCTGTTCATTGCTGTGATTCAATTTCACAGTGGTAAAAACATTCCTGTAGAGTCATTTTTAGTTTTGACCTATTGATTTTAGCATTTGCGAAAAACCTTGAAGCCAAAAGTGATTCTCCCAGTATTACATAACTTGATGACCTGTCTCATCAAGTAGACTTGACTTTGTTCCCATACTCAAAGTTCCCATGTTCTTGTGTAACTGAATATTTAGTGGGTTTTTTTTTAAGTCAGCACTACAAGTGTTGTCTGTTTTAAAATACGAAATGAACCCTATGTTTGGACAAGAAAGAAAAAAACACCTCAAGCACACTCCTACCGCACCTTACTGATCCTGACAATCCTGTTTTGGGATTTTACAGGGGAAATAATCTCAGTGAGAGTCTGTGCAGCTGTTGTTTCATTAAATCCTTCCATTTGACTGCTTTCATCAACCGACCTCTCAGTCTGTGAAGAAAAATCCTGACAACTTTGTGCTTAGCAGAAGAAATGTACAAATTAGGGGATTCTATTTTTAAAGACTGTGGAAATTTGTTTCATCAAGAAGTAATATCCTCCAAGCTTTAACTGTATGTTTCACTTATCCCAGTGCCCAAGTTGAAACTGAGCCTCGTCTTTGACAGCTGTATCCTGGCAACACGGATGAGACCTAAACGTCCTTGCTACTCAGCTCTGTGTGTCTACATCCGTTTTTCCATTGTGGGAGACTGGAATGTACAGAGAAGTAAGGAGAATAAATTATTTTTGATTTCATTAGATGTGACAAAATACCGTATTTCAGTGAATGGATGGCCTATTTTAAAACTTTTTTCATATATAAGGCACACCACATTAGTAAGGGTTGCCATGCAATTTGTTCCGTACTGTACAAATGTGGATGTGTAATAATAAAGAAGTGATCCCCAAGTACTTTATATAGTAGTCTGCCCCAGTCATTGTTTCACTCACTGTGTTGAAGTTGAGATATTCTGCCCAACTGCTTTCTGAGTAACACAGACCAACCGACATGCTGCCGCCGCAGCCTCTGTCTCTCTTCCCCCTCCCCCCGGCTTTAAATGTGTAGGGGCTGGTCCCTTGGTAATCCTAGTCTAAGCACCCCAGATGAATATCTAAAGCCTAAACAATCTATCTATAACAATATCTATAACAAATATCTAAAGAATATCTAAACAAAACAGTCTGACTCCGGTCGGCAAGGAGAGCCTTCCGCGACTGGGCCGGGGCGGCCGGACGATGGTCACCCTTCTCCGTTTGCGCACACCATGTTCGTGGAGAACGTGGTGCTAAATGACCTGCAGACGACCTGATTGTCAGGTTGGTAGGTAGATACAGAGATAGGTCATTCAAACTTTATTAACAAACCAGCGTTCTGACAACTATCCCAGCATGCACCACACGCTTCTTCTTCTACGGGCAAAAATGAAGTCGGCGGCTGCTTACCGTAGTTGCTGGACCTGTTGTGGCTCAATATTGGTCCATATATAAGGCGCACCTGATTATAAGATGCACTGTCGGCTTTTGAGGAAATTGAAGGTTTTTAGTTGCGCCATATGGTGCGGAAAATACGGTTAGTAAATTAATATAGATTTGACTACTTCTTTTAGTTACAATATTGTATTGTTGATGCTTTACATGAGTTTCTAATAATTTATCTCTAAAATGTATCTCTTGATCATTATTGATTGAGTGGTTGACTGACAGCATCAAAAAACTATGAATAAAGAAGACATTCTGTCACCATTGCTATCCAATCTGTCATCCACCCTAAAAAGGCTGTAATTTTACTCTTCTACTCATCAGTAAATGGAGGTCAGAATATATAATCATCATAGAGGCTCCACTTAAGCTTGCAGGTTTGGCACCTAGTCTTTTTTTAATCTATTTCTGACTGTGATTCTGACTGTGTGTATAATGTTTTATACCAAAACTTCAAATGTCAAAACATGCTAGGCAGCATTAAAAAGAACAAAAACACAGTTTCTCCCTGGGGAATCCTTATTCCAGCTAGCCTCCACCCCTCTTAAAGACTTGTGGGAAAGGTTTCTGTTATGTTTCTACAGTTGGTTAATTTTACTTTGTTTCCCCTTTTCTTAATTTGCTTGGTCATGGTGACATTGCGAGAGATAATCTAGGTTTTTTGGTCAGTACACTAACGGGAACCGTGTCACACGCTGGACTACATTTTACACTCAGGTTCAGTTTGGTATACAATACTTTTGCACAAAACTTGTTTTCATAAAGCCCACTATATCCATGCTAAATTGTCAATATGATGTAATGTAATAGTTTGCATTTTACAGTTCATTATCCGAGATAATATGAACAACGACACATTTTTGTTCTGTGAAGTTTTGTGCAACACCATTTGGTGCAATCTGTTACGTTTGTCTTACATTTTATTTTAATTAAAATGCCTAGCCCACTATTTAAATATTTTAAATAGTGACATTTAACTTCTTTGAATATGAGAATATTACATCATACATCATCATTCAAGTGGATATACTTTTATATTACATTTTTTCATGCTAAAATTACAAACTCAATGTATTTTATGCATAGATTTAAACATTTTTGTAAAATAAAAATCTGAAAACTAAGTCCCCCTTACTCTCATACTCTTGAAAATCCAGTGAAGCCAACAGCATCCAAGGTAATACAAGGTAAACAGCAACACTTTTGTTTAACCTGGCAGCTATTTTTGTTTCTTCTGTTTTATCTCCATGTTGATATTTGTGAAAATAACGCAAGGCTGATTTCTGAATATCTAGTCAGCACTGTTAGGCATACATATCAAAAACAACAACAGTAATGTCAATAAGCACAATGCATTTGGGTTGTGGAGTGGCTCTGGAAGAATGTAGCACTATATATTTACTAACCATTGGGGGAATTAGGACCCTGGGGATGTACTGGTACATTAGGTGGTGACATATCCACCACTATTCTCAAGTCCTCCTTGCTGGAAGAGCATTGGCCGTTACCTGGGAAACAAAGAGAAAGCAATCTTTACCAAGCATTGAAACTAGGGACACGTTTAAAAAAAAAAAGAAGGAAAGAGACCTCAGTGCTTTGTGTAAAAAAAAATAAATCCATGTTATATGTTAAAGTGAGAATTCAGGGTCTTCAAAAAGGCCTGGATTATTATGAAACACTTACATTCCGAGTCCGTAGCAGCTCAAAATACAGTTTTTTAAAGGATGAGAGTTTTATACACCGTTACCTAAACAATTCCAATTCATTTGTTACTGTGAAAACAATTCAACTGATAGCGCAATCAAGTAAAGGGACTATGTAATATGTGTTAGAGCGCATATTCTCCTATACGCAGGCAGAGTCGTTGTAAAATTTCTCTATTTGTCTAATAATTCCTCATTCTTACCAGATCTGCCTCAGAGTCTATGTGGCACACCAGCGTGCATAAGTATACTGTTTTTATGCAACAATACAGTCCTGATGTCCATCAAATGCAGATCAGATTGCATCCTCTCAGCAGTCTGTGCAGAACCCTGGCTATGGATAGCCCAGTGTCCACTCAGAGGGAGAGCACACCAATCCCTTATCCCCTTACACCCCATCCCCGTCAGGGTCACTTGAACAATGCAGTGGCAAGAGGTGAACACTATCTCTGACCCAGGTGTCAAATCCCAAAGGAAACATGGTTAGCCCATCAGCTTTTAGACCTGTCTTAGCAGACAGCACTAAGCAATAGTAAATAAAAAAAGAAAGTGAAATACAGGAGCCAGAGTCGCTTCTGAAAGGGTTCCTTGTAATGCCTTATTGGTCTATTGTGAAATTATTCATTTCATAAGAGCAAAAAGAATCTGCTCTAAGTTATCTCTAGTAATGACCAGTCATATTTGCTGTCAACATCTTTTGTGGTCTTGGTGCCCTCTAACAACAGCCTCACAGAGTGGGGCATACTGGGAGACGTTGTCCATGATACAATCCCTCAGCCTAAGCTCGGGTTGCACAGTTCGGGGTTGGAGGAAATCTCAGGTGACCAACCCTGGCTATCCCTTGGCAATGCTGTCCTCGAGTGGCCCAGATTTGTCAAGATGGATTTTCCATTAGCTTTTGGTAACAGATGCTGACAGATGCTCATAGCAATGGCAGGCTAAGGTCTATGGTAACAGCTTTGGGATGTTAAGAGTTCAGGATGGAAAATAAAAATCAGTTTTATTTTTACTACACAAGTAAAAGAAGGTACATTTTAAGAGTCAAATCCCTAGAACATCATTGACAATAATAACTTCCACTTGCTTGGGTAGACTCAGCTGCATGATCATTTAATGGTGTTGTGAATGATAGCACCAAGCATTTTGGATTTTCTTCTTTTTTGAACTACACTTACGTGTTTAAATTATTAAATACGTTTTGACAGCAAGACAAAAATACAAAATGCAGTATTTAAATAATATTTTGTTTATTACGGAAAAAGATATCGCAACCAACCCGGTTATATGTAGAGTAGTAATTGCCCTAAAAACCTAAAATATGGTTGTGTGGGCAACGTCTGCCATTGACATTTAAATAAATAGCAGTGAAACTTTTACAGTACTAAAGAGGAATTGAGGACCACTTCCTTAGCAGAATAGTTTTAATTCAGCCACAGTTTACGATCATAAATGTTCACAGGCAATGTGAGCATTCCAAAGCACACCAACATCATCGATCTGATGCTGGTCAATCATCAGACAAAATGCTCTTAAGCTTAAAGTGACATACCTATAGACCTCCTTCAGGACATATTGATTTAAATGATCAAAATGTAATGTCAGAAAAACAAACTGAGTAAATTCAATAAGGATTTTTCAAATTATTCCTTTTTAACAAGGGAAAAAACGTAAGTCTTTACGGAAATATAATCACAGTTATTAACTCTTTTATAGTTCAATTTCCTGCAAGACCTGAAAAATTAAGAAATCACATGCACAGAACCTCTCTGATGGCATGAAATAGAAGAAAACCATCTCCCAGTCTGAAGAAACTAAACATTGGCATTTTCTAGTGTGTAAAGACTTTGCTGTTTCAGAACCTGCACGACTTGCTGCAGCTAATGAAAGAATGAATTCTCGGAAAAAAAAAAAAAAAATATATATATATATATATATATATACGTGATCAAATCAGAAGAAATCTCTAAGCGGACAGTTCTTGGTCGCAGCACTGTAAAAGCTTTATCTGCTTCACTGTCTGAAGATAAAATGGGATTAAAAAATTAACAGCCCACAGGCTTAGAGTTTCATGGACTGACTCAAAAAGTTGCGTTGGTGTCCTGCATTTGCTGAGTCAAACCAAAATGAACCATAAGATCAGAATAACAAAGAGATAAGGCTTGCTGGGGAAAAGGTTATTTGAGTAATGCACTAAATTTGGACGATTTTATGTGCAAATGGAAAGGAAACATTGTATACACGCGAAACTTGTAGGTGTAATTTTTGCTGACTTCATTACCGACACCAAATAGTAAGTCCAGTCATCCTTTCAGAAACCTAGGAAGAGCAAAGACATTTACTTCTTTTCAAAATCATGCATATGTACAAGTGTGTCTATGAAGCATAGGTGCCTTTTGGAAATATGTCGCTCTATATCTGCTCAGAAGATGTTAGGAAAATGGCTCAAAACCACAAACAACATATCAACAAGTACACCATCTGATTCTTTTCCATAGCAACAAAGGCATCTGATTTGATGAAACGCAGCAGTTGTTTTGCTCTTTTTGGAACAAGCTGAATCTGTGTATGAGACTAAACCTAGAAACCTCCTACTGTTCACCTTAAAATGTAACCTATTATTAAAGAGGTCATGTCATGATTTTAGGGTATTTCCCCTTGTCACTGTTTCATATATAGATTGTGCACCTGTAAAAGACAAGCAACCATAAAACCCAAAGTCCACATCAAAGGGGATTGATCTATATTTTTTAACATCAAATTCTAAACTTTTCAGGTGCCAATCCACATATCTATTGGTAAACACTGATTTTTAATGTATCTTTCACATTTGTAGCTTGGGTATTGTTTTGTATTATTATTTTTGTTACTTAAATTTGATATTTGATGATAATCTCAAAACCTCACACTTGATTCCAAAAGCAATGGAACTTAGCAGCATCAAAACTACTGTTAAAGCTTTGCTTCATAAATATGTCAACAGGGTTTGGTAATCGGCCTCCTGATCCACATTTCCATTTGTGAAAAAAAAACTATTAATGTTCTTTGTTTATATATGAATGTGTGTCAAATGATTAAATAATCTAATAAATTACAAAAAAAGAAAAGAAAGTAAATACATTTCTCCAAAACACAGTTAAAAGTGTGAGTAATCCCCACTGGTAATAGGAATTGCAAAAAAAAAAAAAAAAGTGAACGAAATCATGAAATCAACACGTGAGACGATGAAACAAATGAGGTAACAGAATGATTCTGTGTGAGTGTGTGAAAGTGTAGTGCGGGAGTAGAAGTGCAAAAAAAGGAGGCATGACTTTCAGGAAGAGTATTAGATCAAGGACTGATTAAAGAGAAAAGAAAATGATTCAATAATAAAGGCCTTTTGGACTCTCAAGAATTGGTTATTCAGCGGATTTATAAAGAAACAGGTTTTAACTGCACTAGTTATAATTTGAACAAAGAACAATACTATAAGTCAGCTACAGCCCATTCATATAATAGCAATCTTTACACTTGTTTTTTTTTCCTTCTTCTTTTTATCTTTAAGTACATCTTCTATATGTCTATAAGGCCATCAGAAATTGAAACCAAAAATGATGAGTCCCATGTCTAAATATTCACTGTCTGGTTGAATGTCTCATACCGCTACTCTGACTCATAGATAATGTTACCATCACTTACATAAAGATCAAGTAAACATACAGATTTCCACTCTGTTGACCTTGCGTGAGTTTGATTCGATTCTTGATCTCCAAACATGACATGTCACAGTGTGGTAGGACGTATCTTCCAGTCAACTGTAAACCTGACAATTTTTTCAAGCATAACATGGTTCTGTACTGTACAATATGTCTTACTGCTGTGAAAATTAAAATTTGACCTACTTTTCAGTAAAACACAATGGAACACAGAATCAGGATGTGTGTTTCTTCAAATTTAAAGTCCCATTTGTCAAATTTTCTTAATTTTTTCTCTTTTGTGTCTTGGTATGGATGTGTAGGTAAGCAGTAAGGTGGGCCGGTCTGCCTTAGTGTCAGGGGAATTTTGTTCTACAAAGTGGGAAAACCAAATGTTCCCACTGTTAAACATTACAGCTTACTGATTTAGGGCTTGTTATGCCTTATCTGATTCAGGTACAAAATTGGATAGACACCAAGAAACTCCTAAAAGGGTATAACTATCGTTTAAATAATGAATGTAAGATATTCCTTTTCTGTGTTTCACAGTCGTTAAAAGTCCTAATGACATTTACCTTACACTTTAAAGTCATAGACTGTCTTCCCTTTTTGAAAACAAGTTAATATTTTCAGCTTATAGGTTCAACCACAAGTTTTTGTTGCATTAAAACAATTGGTCGTTTTACTTAGACCCCGACATGTCGCCAGCGACATGGCCGAATTCGCAGTACCATAATTCCACCACACGTAGCGCTATCTGAAAAATTCCAACGGTTTCTGAAAGGGGAGACATTGTACTTTCCAGCCAAATTCAGGTTATTACGGTAATTTCATAGCTGTAGCTGCAGAGAGTGTAATTGTTCATGTTCATATGTTCATGCAAACGGGGCACTCCTTTAATAGACGGTAAATTGCGACAATAACTTGCTGGATATTGAAAGTTCCACTTGTTATGAATACATAACAAGTGGATACATAACTACTTACAATTAAAATAAGGAAGAAATATATAGGCAGACATTTGAAACTTAGGCGTTAAAGGGTTATATCCATGAAAACATAATTGGGCCATCATAATCTTCACAGATTGCTGTTTTAATTACTTTTTCCGCTGTTGGTTAGGTATGCACATCAATCAAAGAATGCAGACAGCAGGCAGTGTCAGATGTAAAGCCAACAATTTTAAAATAATTTTTAATTATTACATGTATTATTATTGCATTAAAGCCACATATACTGTAATGAAATTATATGTCTATCCTGTACAGCTCTATGGTTATTCATTGAGGAATAGTGGCAAAATAACTCCAAAATACATAATAAACCATGGTAATGTCTGAGGTCAATGTGAAGATATAGATGCAATAACTAAACATGTATGAGACGGTCTACTTTCTTCCACTTTGTTTCCATAGCTAATACAGAAGAGAAATTTAGTTACAATAAAACACTTGACCCATGTCGAAGACATCAACCTTGAGAGATTAACATATAGCTCATTGAATTTAATATAGAACTGAAAAAATCTCTGTATGTCTAAAGATATTAGTGATGTAAAATAAAATGTCGCGTTTCACATATTACGTTCTATCAAGAACGGCAGTGTACTGTGTACCGAGATTCTAAAATACTGGGCTCCTTATGAAAGTATGCTGCGATCCACCATCATGCTAACTGCTACATGTTCCATGTTTAGCAATCAACCCACAGATGGATGAAGAAAGGAAGAGGCTCCTTTTCTCCTTCCACCTCCACTGGCCCGCCTGCCAAGTGTTCCTACAAACACAAACCCCCAATGGAGACCCAAAAGTCTCCACTGATGTCATCAACAAGATGCTACCTGTTTTTGAAAAACGCACACCAAAGCAAAAATTAAGGAGGGGGGGGAGAGAAATTCAGAGACCTACCCAAAGGAAACCAACAAAAGGCAATGGAGTACCACAAAGCGCATATCCAGCATCTGCTGCATTCAACAGGATGTGCTAATGCATCATTTTCTCTACCTTTAGGGCTGAACAGGAAAAAGCCTGCACTTAGGGGAAAATCCCTTAAAATGTTTGTCGTGTTGTGATTACAAATATATTTTGTTCTTATTTTCAAATCAGCACTGTATCAGAATAACCTACATAATGGATAATAGACATTTGAATGGATTCATGCCTAATCTTTGCATGTTTAACGTGTTATGGTAGTGATTTACAGACTTACTAGTAGAATAGTCTTCAGATGCTTCCATTTCCACTTCTTCAGAGGTTCTGTAAGACATAAAAAAACAGTTAAATATTTTATTATTTTTACAAAAATGCTATTACTACTTTTTGTAAGAATGTAAAACTATTTTAGAATATAAATATTGCATACAAAAATCATGCATATGCACTTTTTACTAATCTAATTCATAGGTCAATTCAGTTTGTTTATAACGTTCCAATTCACGAGAAAGGTAATCTCAAAGGGCATTATAAAATTAACAGCCTCGACTCATTTTCAGAAATATATCATTAAATCAATCCAATACAATCCAAACACTTACATTCTGGTCTAATCCTATTTACAGTGCATTGCTGCAAATTTTGCAATAACAGACGTATCAATTCCACTAATCTCAAGTGTAAATGAACAGCAGGACGTTTGTTCATTTCTTGCGGTAGAGAAGCAATAATGCATTAACAAATGAAGTATCGTCTGAACTACATTAAACTTGAAAAAAAAAAAACATTATATTTCCTGTCCGTTACTCAGATGTGTGTTCTTAGTTAAATTATTGATTTGACCATATGACGGTTTCTGTAAATTTCCATGAATGCAAACACACAAAATGTCACTAGTAAACGTCTCATGTAATCCTGGGATTAAATTGCAGATGAAGACGCATTCAACTTTACAAATATGGGTAACTAGTTGTTACCCATTAGTAACAACAATTAATGTTGTTTTTCTAAGTATGGAATTCTTAAATAGCAACAGGTGAAGGAAAGCCATAAAATCTTTTGAGTTTAACTTTACATTGCTGTCAACAACATTAACACAATTATTTAATGAGAAATTCAACTGTTTTGAAGAAGGCCTCTCTGTACTTAACTACAAGTTTTACAAATAAATTACTCCAAACATCATTTGTAGAATTTATTGTGAAAATCTGTTTATATCTCATTAGACTCACAAAAATGCTGTTACTTTTTAGTAATAAACTGTAACATTTAAAGTTAAACAAATACACTAATCCCTCAGCTCTTACAGCAAGGAAACCAGGCGAATGTGTTGAAAAGAATCTCCTCACACAGGCATCATAAGAAAGTTGTGTTTCTTAATTATATTTTTTTCTGGCCTCCATAACCAATTTGTATTACATCACAGCATTACTACTGGCTTCCTTGAAGGGTATACAAACTTAACCCTTCATTAATTAGAAGAAAACAACATGACGACATCTAAGTCAGGACTGAATGATTCACAACTTACACATTTTCTGGCTTTTCTAGTAGCAACCTTATGTTTGACACAGATGAACCATTTGTCATTTTTTTCTCATAGTTTGAGCGAGTTTCACATAAAGAGCGACGCTGTATAGTGAAAGCTCCAATTTAGCAAAGAAACAGTTTCAGATTCGCTGTATTTCTCTACATGAAACGCTTACATGACAGGAAAACTGAAAGTTTAAAGGAGAAGCATGCAATAAATAATAAAGAGTTGGGTTCACAGGGTTACGTTCAAGTAAGTGGCTCCACTATGAACACACACACAAAAAAGTAATTCAGAAAAAGATAGAGGGAGGGGGTGGTGGTATTTTTTGTCTCCACCTCCCTACAAATAAATAAAAAATAAGTATAAATTTTAAAAGTTCAACTTTACCTAATTTATCCAGAGGGGGGGTTTTCAGGAAGATATAGAAACTTTTTCCCTCCAGATCAACATGTAACCATCCGAATAAGGAAAGCAGCTCTAATGCTCAGGCTCAGGAGAGGAAAAGTTCAAGAGGTGCACATCTGCTGTCTCCTACAGGTGACTGTCGCTGTGTGAGAGCCTCTAAACTGCGAGCCCCCTCCTCCCTGTCGAGTTTTCCACTTTAAAAGCGACACCGACGCCGTCTTATCGACACGCACATTCGACTCAGCTCGAACTTCAGCAGACCGCTTTTAAAAAAATAAAAGTGACGCGGCTTATATGGTCGAACGGTTACATGGCGAACGTTTACAGCAAGAACAAAGAAAAGGGAAGACGCAACAAGTTGGTGAAGGGAGCGAAAAAGAGAGAGGGATGGATCAAACTGGATCCACCGGTTCCTAAGGAATTAGCCATAGCGACAGGGAGCAGCCAAGCTATTTTCAACAACCGAGGCACTGGAAATCCGTGGGCAGGCAACGCTGAAAAGCTGCTGTGGAGACGTGACTCAAGGTCGAACCGGTAGAGTCGCAAAGCATTTTAATTGCTCCTGAAGAGAGAATGTGATGTAGCCTAATGGCTGTGTAACTCGTGGACATCACTTTTGAAAAAAAAAAAAACAAAACAAAAAAAAACGTCACAGTCAAAAAGCAACTAACTTCCCCATCACACAGCAATACAAATTATTTAACTTTCCTTTCTTTTTCTAATTGAAGACTATAGGCCTATGCCACTTAATTTCCTAGTGTGAATGATGCAATCAATAATTTTTATCAACAGGAAAAATAAAAATCATGAAGAATAGCCATTGTTGAACGATATTTAAGCATAAATATTAAGGACAGAATTCGTTTACCTGAAGAAAAGCTCTTTAGCTACCAGCAGCGTATAAGGCCACTTTTGTTGCCATTGAGGTAATGCATGTTTCTCCTGTTAAAATATTTGTTCTTTCTTTCTGCCTGTGATTCCTGCATGGCTTGGGAGCTGACTGACAGCTGCAGTTCAACAGGTTATCCGATCACCGCTGTCTTACAGCAGAGCCAGTCGTCTGCTTTTCCATTCACCACACAGACGCTCCTTGTCTGCCTTTTTTTTCGCTGCAGACATGCGCCGCCAGCAGCTTCTCAAGCGCCTGTGGCCAATAATACAGTCGCAAGATAGACGCTGAATGGACAGGCGAGCACATACTCCGTTTAAAGCAGGAAACCGATACGCGCTCCTAATTGTCTCTAGCTTTGTTTGTTTGAGTGTTTTTTTTTTATTATTTTTTATTAAATTACCTTAAATAGGTAGGACTTTTTTAATATCCCCGTGGACTTGCTCTCTGCTCCACAATGACAGTCTAAAATAGAATTTACTCTTGTCCGATATTCACCATGCCGCCCGGACTGAGAGGTAGTTGGTTCCGCAGCAGCAGCAGCGGCGGCGGCAGCAGCAGAAGCAGCAAAAGCAGCAAAAGCAACAGTTGTTAAATCCACCACTTCCTCCTCCATCTCCTCGCTCGGTGGCCGCACGCGTTGCTATTCTGGGATGTTGGTCTAACACATAGAAACGGATCACACCGTGTGGACAGTCTGCCTCTTCGCTCTTCTCGCCAGTCGATCAGGTTACAAGTGCTCTTTCTTTTTTTTTTCTTTTTTTTTTTCAGTTTGTTATCGTCCACAAAACGATGCTTTCTGTTTTAATGTCCCCCCAGCAGCCGATATGTTGATGTTAAAATCTTTTTTATTAAGAAATACTGACAAACAAGCAAACAAAAACATAATAAATAAGCAAACAAGCAAATGAATACATAAATAAATAGGCGAACATCCTCTGAAAACTGATAATGTAGGTGATATGTATTGGTCAATTTTATTTTTTATATATATTGAATCTGTATATAGTCGAATGCCTTCTGTTATGTCTTCTGATCTCAGTTCTGGTATCAGGTTTAAGAACCAACTATTGTTACCCATCTTTTTTATCACTCAAGGTGTGAACCAAGTCTTTGAAGAAAGAATATTATCGATTAAGGCGCTGTGAAAAACACATGTTCCCCCTACTTTTTTTGTTGTTGTCACCTCCAACCTAATTGTTTTCAGACTATTACTGATTACTGCCAGACCTGTCGCTTAAATGAAATCTGTCAATGAATAGGGGGTCAGTAAAATACCATTTTGATGCCTGGAAAGAAAAAGTCACTGACATCTGTTAGTCTAGAAAAGGGTTTAGGAATGCCACCAGTTTAATGTAAGGGATGTTTTTACAGCCTGTCCCAGGAATCAATGGCAGATCAAAAAACCCAAGACAACATGTCAAGCACTGCAGGTCTTACTGTATTTCTGATTCCACACGAAGGAGAGATGAGTCAAAAATGGCATCCATGGAAAATTTCTAATTCAAAAAGTACTGTTGACCAAAAAGGGCACAAAGGACACTCACTTTTTTTCATAAGAAGTTTGATTCTCCCCAAGACCTACAGGAAAATCTAATGTAACTTAATGAGACAGAGGGATGAATATGTATATGTTTTGGAATACTTGTTTTCTCTTAGCACTTAAAAAAACACAATAACATAGCAGCAGTCAAACAATAAGGGTGGTGTTGTTTTGGAAGACATGTTTCCTCTTAGTACTTAAAAAAGTACAACATAACTGCAGTCAAACATAAGGGTGGTGTCATGGTGTGAGGCTGCTTTGCTGCTTCAGGAAAACAAAACAAAACAAAAAACCCTCAAGCACACTTGGGTTATGCAGGTCAATTTTCTGAGGAGTCCAGCAAGTCTACCTCAAAATGACTCAAAAAAGGATGCTTTTAGAGTAGCCTAGTCAAAGTCTGAACTTAGATCTAATTATAATGGTCTGGGGTTAACTTAAACATGCCATTAATGTTGAAAAACTGTCTATTGTCACAGATTTAAAATGAATAATTAAAAAAAAAAAATTAAAAATGCTGCAAAAAGTCTATTACCTTTGCTATTTGAAAGTATAATTGAACACAATTGTTGTTTAAATCCTGTTCAGAACAAAATAATTCTGAATAACATATTCAGAAAAAAAAAAACTCAATTCATCTCTGATATCTTATTGTGTCACAGTTAATCTAACCACATCACTACAAAAACAACATCCTGTGTATTAAAACAAAAGTAGCTCCCATCCTGTCTCGCTCATTATTTTTGTCATTTGTATCATACGTCAGAACATGATAACTCTTTAGTCTTTGAGCAGAATTAGTTTGACCTTATTGAACATAGTGTAATAAAATAATAAACAATGTTATATACAAATAAAATACCTTTTCAACAGAAGGAAACAAAAGACAAGAAACTCAAAAAAGAATAGTAGTAAAGTAAATGTATATGTAAATTAGCTTTAAGGTAAAAAAGGTTTTTGAGAATTTTTGACAGTGAAGCCATCAAGACCTCAAAGTACTGACTGTATTGTTTGCAATAATTTATCTTAAAATTAGTAAAGATTCCTATTAAATAGAAATATTTAACTATATAATTTTACCTCATGTACAATGCTGTTGCTGATCTGGAGAGCTCCTTCAGTGACAGACTGTTGCATCCTAGGTGAACAAAGGAGCAGTTCATAGATCCTTCCTCTCAGAAGCTGTAAGACTTCATAGACATTACTGCTCCGAGCAAACTCAAAAAATGTTCACATATACATTTTTAAAGATATTTACAGTATATGATATTCCTTTCATGCAAAGTGTACTAATAAACTCCAACTGAAAAAGTTGTAGTGAGAGACATAGGTCTAGAGGTCTGTAACCTACTGTGTAAACACCAATGACTGTATAAATGTAAATGTAGGTATGTTAATGTCACTGAGTGGAGTAGAAATTTCTTAACTGCTTTATAATGGGAGAGTTTCTATGTAGTCATAGCAAAGTGACAGGCAATCAAAGCAAGTAGGTTCACAAAAAGATGGAATATAATAACAGAATAAAGAATAAGAATAGAAAAACATTTCAACATAAATATATTTCAGAATGCTATTTCATCCATAAAACCTGAACAGTTTTGCCATAAGAACAAACAGCTGTTGGACTTTATGGATGCTATGATCCAAATCTCTTTGTGAAGCAAAATGTTAGGTCTTCGTTAAGAAGTTCTAGTATTTTATTAGATATGTAATAATAGCAAGATAAACCCCCACAGCACACAGTGTCTTGCACTGTATATTTCCTGGGAATTTAATCTGATAGACTAACTCAAAGTAGAACATAATTGTGAAGAGCAAGAACACGGATACATAACTTTCAATTTCTTATACAAATAACAATTAGAAAATTGTTTTGGATAATGTATCCTGCCCTGGCAACTTAGTTTATAGATCCACCTTTTTATAGCAATCACAAATGGATGCCCTTAAGGGTACACTAAGATTCTAGGCAGTGGGCATTTGTCCATATGTCTTTCCAATTCCAACTCAGTCAGACTGAATAGAGAAGATCAACAGTAATGTTCAAATTTTACCACATATTCTGTGTTGGACTTAGGTCTGGACTTTGATGTGGACATTCCAACTCAATAATGTGCGTTGATCTAAAACATTTAACCATCAAAAATTGACACTGCACATCACGTTGAACACACCATCTCCATCTTTCACAATGGTGTGTTTAGGGTAAAGTGAAGTGTAAAGTGAAGTTTTTTTTTACCACAAAGCATTTTGCATGTATGTTAATTTTATGTCTCATCTGACTAGAACATATTCCGCTTCTTTACTTTGTTTGCTTTAAGCTTGTGCCAGAACTCAATCAATCAATAAATGCCAGAACTGTACCTTTTTATATGATTTTTAAAACTGTAATTTTATCAATAGAGTTAGATCTTGCAGTGTTTTAATCATTTGGAACAAAATCATTCAACTTTTGTTTAAAAACCATTTGTAATTTTCCAGTGTAGTGCTATAACACTTCACACTACAGTACCTTCCCTTTGCTGTAGCTCCCTCCTGTGGTAAATGAAATCTTTATATAGAGCAAGTCTGCAGTGTTTATTTTCTACACAAGCAAACTTAGCAGAGAATAATTATTTTTGAAAGACTGCAATATGAATTGATAGACATAAACTGATGTCACATAAATGCCTAACTAGTAGTTGATATGAAGAGTAGCTTTGGTTCAGTCAGTTCATTGAATTTCCTAAATCATAGATATTACCATAAAAGTGGCTGAATGCTTCCCCCTGGTGTTGGTGAAAAGATCGAGCATTCAGTGGTCATAATGAAACAGTCCGTAATAATGGAGACGGATCGTCATACACATGAAACGTTTGATACTAACAAGGAATCTTATGTCATCTAGAGCAGTGTTTTGAGTTTTTTTCACGTCACTAAGAGCAGGAGCTTTAATTTCCCAAAGACATCATCATCTCTATTGCTCATACCCACCTACACACACCACTGACAGTAATAATGAAAGAGCCTTTTACATTTTACACATTTTCTCAAAGTATTGCATGAGTTCAAAGTGAACAAATCTGGTCTTAGTCATTTCAGTGAGCGTGCAATGTACACAAATTGTAACCGGTGCTGGAATACAACCCCTATTTATTGTAATTACTTACATATGTGGTTTTCCGGCTACAACATGCCTCTCGTAGTGTTTGCCTAGAGGTTTTCTGATAGCTGTCCCCGAGAGTAACATTTTTAGAAGCATATTTAGGGTTTTTTATTTATAAATAAATAACTCAAAAATATCACCTCTCCACATGTCAACACTGTAAAACACCAAAAGGAGCTCTCTGTGTAACTATGCTTTACCTCCTGCATGTTACACACTATTTCACACTTTAATTACATATCTGACGCTGTAAAGAATTTGTATTGACATTAAGTTTTGTTTTTGTCAACCACTCGTGACATATATTGTGCCATAAATGCAGAAAACATCCTACTAAGGAATTACTCAAGTGTTATCCCAAAGAATTCTGTGTATTTTTGAAAAAAAAGAAAAAAAAGGTTACACTTTTCAAATTAAGAACATAGATTTATTTATTTTTTTCATATTCACTATATTTTCCAGATGTACTTCCTCAAAGTTGGAGATAAGACGATGTTGTATACGGCGATGTAATCTAACATGAGACAAAAAGCAGTGCATGACAGAAAACGAAGCAAACCCAGACTGGAAAATGTCTCGCACTGAGCAGAGAAAGATATCATCAAATCTAAAAGGTGCTTGCTTCTTTTTCCCACAACGAGTTTTCAGTTTCACACACATGAGCAATTGCTAATAACTGTCCCCAAGACCCTTTTACCTCAAAATGAGCCCACTGCACAAACACCCACAAGGTTTGGCTATTGCATGACTCTGTGGTAAATTGTCACATCCTCACATCTGAAACTACAAAATCCCCTACTATAAACCTGTTGCAAGAGTTGAGGAGGGTTTGCTAGTAGTCTTTCAAATGTACTCACAAAAAGCACTTTTACAGCAAAAGTGCAGCAAAAATGCATGGATATTTTAAAAAGTGCCACTTTTTTAACAGTATCAGTTGAAAAGTGCAATATCCTGGCTAATGCTGACAGAGGGCACTAGTGGTCCATGAAATGTCCTCCATAAAAGGCTATTTGACTGTGCAGAACTTAAGCAAGTCATTAGTAGACTGCAACAGCACATAGAAATATGAAGATTTGAAGGTATATGCAGCATAAACTATACTATTATATGACCTATAACCGTGTATAGATTTCCATCTTTGGTCGTACATTTGTACAGTCAATGTCACTTTCAGACCATGTATGAAATGTTACACATTTCACAGTTTTAAAGTGCATTTCCATTTAATCAGATCGTCAATGAGCTGTTATTTGGCATGAAAGATGATGAGATAAGATTTTCAACAAGATTTTTCTGTTGTGTGTAGGTGTGTGATGGTTTGTGTAGGAAGAGAGAAAGAGTGAAATGGTGAATGGCCTACACTTGTATAACGCTTTATCAAGTCTGTGGACTCCAAAATACTTTACACTGCAATCGGTCATGGTGGTAAGCTACGCTGTAACCAGAACTACCCTGGGATAGACTGACAAAAGTAAGGATGCCATTTAATCTGCACTATGAGGCCCACTGACCACCAGCAACCAAAGTGGGTGAATATCAAGCCCAAGGACACAATGCCAAAGTGACATGGACACAGAGAGCAGGAGTTTGAACCGGCAATTCACTGGTTACAGGACAAATCCCTACTTCCTGAGCCGCTGCTGCCCCACTTGAATGCCTGTGAGTCACACAGTAAAGAGCAAGTCTAACAGCTGCTGATGCACAATAGTTCATGCTAAAATTAGAGTGGGAACCATTGATACTTTCGCCCATCAATGCAGATCAATCATCTTACTTAGTGATTCCCATGAATTCAAGTTGGATTTATAAGGGTATTGCTTGAGTTATCGAGGCTTGTTCAATTCCCTGTCCTCGTTGCTTCTATAAGCAGCGAGGACATACATATTGCAAAAGCTTTAAATACATTATTGGCACAAATGGGAATATATTTTTCTGGTACTTTTGTGTAATTAAGAAAGTTGGTTAATGTTGAACCTGGCCCCACTATTGATACACATTTCACCACATCCGTCCTGAAAGGTTTTGAAGACGCAATATATTGCCTGCCTTCAAAACCTTTCAGGACGGATGTGGCGAAAAAAGTCTATCTGCCAAGACTTTCTGAGTATAGGAGGGAAAGAAAGAAAAAGAAACAGCTAGTCAATAATTGCTGCTTCCATTAAGATGGAAAATAAACTAGTTGAGGATGGCCCAAACCAGAAGATTTATCCAAAAGGACAGTTTTATGGATTGTCCTAAAAGTAGAGAGTCAATCTCCTAAACCCAAACTGTGATCTGGTTTGAAAAATAATGATGCTGCTGAATGCTCAGGTTCTAATTCTAATTTAAACCATTTGTAAGCCTGCAATGTGAGACCAAAAGAGTATTCTCTTGGGAAACAAAGGACTGAAAGGTATTTGAGATCGGATGAAGCTGGCAATTTTATGAGTGAAATTTTAAATACTACTGTGGATATTACAAGTAGACAGTGGAAAAAAGCTATAATCAGTGAAATAAGATCTCATCAGAACTCTTACTGCAGGATTTTTCTCCCGTGGAGGCTTTACTGGAGAGTTGTTGACATGCGTCTGTCAGTGACATGATGTTCCCTGTTGTTGAGATTTCACACAGAGGAAAAGATGAAACTCAAAAAATGCTTTTTATTTGCAAGTTTTGCTTGAAATTGCGAACTTTATGTTCTTTTTTATTTTATTAGTAAATTACTGATATTTGTTGTTTACATTATGTGGATTTCTTTGAGTTATTTGTCTTTGAAAAAAAAACAAACACAAAAAACCAACTGTCAACTTTGCAGCAGTAACATCTATATTCAAGAGAAAAATAAAATATTGAAAACAGTCATGAAAGATTTGTTTCTTACTCACCCAAAACATGTGGAAATAAATAATAAATATCAAAAGTACTCTTTTTAACATTTGTACATGACTAACATCATGTGTGACCAGGAACTAACACCAGAACACTCTGAATCCACTAAGAAGCAGCATATTGGCAGTTTCATCATGTGGTGATGCTTAAACAGTGACAATGAAGCTGTTCAGAGTTGGTGAAATAAGGGATGGAGATGATGACAGCGCATCCCGGGAAGGAAATGTTTTAGGCACTGCAAACATTTGTGATTATGACTTGAGTTCCCTTCAAGCAGGACAATTTTAAAAAAATAGCAAGTACAATATATTTTTATTTGTTAAAGATTTGCTAAAGTTTAATGTCGTAAAATTAGAAAGTAGAAAGTTTCTCTGCTCATACTTTCCCAATCTTTTTGAATGGGATAAATAGAAAACATCAACATTTCATCTTATTTAAGCAATATCCTGCTATGTTGGTTTCATATCACCGTTCTCTGTAACCTCCTGACTAAACAATAATAAGAGATTTATCATCCAAATCTGCTTTTCAATTTGCATCCAACATGTTCTGCTACCTTTGTGCCCAGCGATTCATTTTTCTTCCACAATTTCAAGCCATTTTAAAACATAGTGAAGACAAAATAGAGTCAATAGAGTGCTTAATTCGTTCTCTTTATGCCTGTAGTACCCGGAACTCTGAAATTACAGCACAGAAACAAGCGCATTAGAGAGACCTGGAAAACATCAAGAGACCACATCTGCCTGCAGAGTGTCCTTGCACTGATCCCCTTCCCTCCTGCTCATTTATGCCGTTTGGTGTTGGGCTTCTGAACACCAAGGTGTTTGAGCTGTTGCTCTGAGCAGTGACTTCTTGTGCACACATGCACAGACATCAGTCGTTCATCCTTGACCTTGCAAGAAAAGAGTTTTAAAGGTGTGAAATATCACTTTGTTCTCTTCTGCATCACACTTAAATCACATGGAGCCTCGGTGCACTGTCGTTTGGATTTGTTATGGGGTTTTGATGCTCACTGTTTGCACTATATTTATAACCATGAGTTCAGTGTCCCACAAGAACAGCCAGTGGCAGAAAATATGCAGCAAAATCAGGGAAATGCTGTGCCTTGCAAAAGTATATATACCTATTTTCCCTATTGTTAGATTACAATCACAAACTGCAATGTATTTTAATGGGATTCTGTGTGATAGGCCCATTCAAACTAGTCCGCAATTGTGAATTGGTGGGAAAGTGACACATTGTTTTCTCAGTTAATGCTTGAAAGATCAAACTTTGTTACAACTACAAGTATTTGGGGGTATTCCTCAAACTAGTTTGCAAACCTGAATATATGTTCTTTATCATTGTTCTTTGCAAAAAAGCTCAAATTCAGTCAGATTAGATGGAGAATGTCTATGAATTGCCATTTTTCCATCTTGCTATAGACTATAGATTATCAACACTATTTAATTGAAAAGAGAGTCCAAAGTGCTTCCAAGAAAAGGCATAAAGAAAAAAGAAACAAAGAATTGTAATGTGTGCATGCATGTCCCCATAAAGTGGGATCAGCTTCCCTATCCTTGGCGAAGAATCCCCACAGAGTGATGCTCCCAAATCTATATGTCACCATGAGGAAACAAGTTTCTGTGCAGCGATTTCCTCCACACATGCCATTTGACGTCTGTTCTCAACAGAGCACCATTCTTTACATGTTTGGAGTGCTACCCTATATGGTTTGTGGCAAACTTTAAAAAGGCCTATGGCAGAGCTCAGTGAGTGGCTTAAAAACAAAGTACCATGTACTTTCCATTTTTCTCAAGCCCACTTAGAGAGAAATGATTTTGTTGTAGTTGTCAAGGCTTTAGGTGGCAACCGGTGGTTTCACTTTTATGGCCTATCTGTTGCTGTATTGGTGTCCATTGCTTTGTTCAGGACATATCAAAGCTTGTCTCCTGAGACAATGCATTCTTTTAATTTCTGATAATCACAGCTTTTCCAACTTGGAGAGCATGAGATTGAAAGACCACCCAGAAATGACTTAACTATTACAACTTCTTGTTAAAGCGCAAGAAAATGTTCACCAGTAACTGACTAAACTTTATGGTTAAAGCATGTTTTTTTAAAATCATTATTTGTTTGAATTTTGCAGCTGTCCTCTGTTATGTTTTTAATATAGCAATTATGCAAAATCCAGCATGTCTACTAAAATAACTCTTCCGACTCATGATCAACTCTGTTTTATTGAAGGCTCTGAAAAGATACGCACCAACAATACAATTTTCTGTCACAGTGAAGGAAAATGTATTTTGAATGGTTGGGAGAAAAATCTCATTTGGCACAGACAAGTCAGCTGCAATAGCTGAAGGCCATGGGATGAGCGATGTCATTACTCTAGCATTGTGAATCTGATTGGTCACAGCATTTATGAGTCAAAACGACCTCCACTGGTTTGTGTTAGGTCTAAAGGGGATCAATGCAGTTTCCAACTGAATACGGCCCTATGTAAAAAGAAAAAAAAAAGACCATAAAATATAATTAGGTCTTTAAGGTAATTTAGATTTCACAAAAGTGCTGTGAAATTCACTTTTTTGCAACCTTTATTCCTAATCAAGTTTTTTTTAAAATGGCAATACTTTAACTGTCAAAATAGGGTCAAAAATGTGGCAACATTTCTGCATGTCTGCACTTTGATCAATCTTACTTAAGCATACGCACTCATTAACCACCAAAACCATTATGGAAATGTTGTCAAGTGGGGGTGTTTACAGTCTATGTACCCCTTTCCCCATACAGTCTCTGGCAACTTTTACTACCATAGAAATAGGAGATATAGCGTGATAACAAGTGAAACCTTCTCACGTTGGCTCCTCTTGAAAAGCCAAAACGGTTTCGCAGCATAACAATTTTATCTGAAAATCTGATGAAAACTGCCTCTGCTCATAAAAGAGGTTTTGTGGTCTGGAGGCAGTTGCATGTGTGAAGGCGAGAGGTTGCTACAAGCAGAGATGATATATATATAGATATATATATCTTTATATATCTATATATATAGTGCTGGTCCCTGTAAATGTAAAGTGTATCTTTCTCATTTTTGCAAATAAAGAGGAAAAAATACCCCCTTTTTTTCTTCAACTATTTTTAAATTATTAATATTATTAATAAATGTAATTATTAAATAAATTATCTTGCTTTTTTACTTTCGGTCCTATGTCTTTTAACATACCAAAGCAGTTACTGTGATGTGAGCAATGCAGCACCTCGGCCTCACATCAGTGCACACCCTCCGCCTCTTTTATCCTAGACACACAGAATACTTGGCCGTGTCTGGTGTACCTTTCTCCCCACTGCACTGTCAGCTATAGTAATTGACTCTTGTAGTCTCCACTGAGGTGTCCTCTACATGGTCTCTTAGGCTCCACACCCAATTAAAGGCTGCAGCTCCCTGATGGGCTGAGTTAACTGTCTTGGGGGAAGTGAGATCTGTCTTGATGTGGAACTGAATGTCAGGTAGACACCCATGGGGAATCCGACACATTGCTGCCATACCGCTGTAAAACTATTAACTCATTAAGTTAATACAGCTGACATAATGTTAAAACAAGCCTCTAGACTCGCACAGTCAGCCATCATCGCAGGTTCATTTGACTTAATAACTTGTTTAATCAGTTAGTTGACTCACCTTTGTACAAATGTGTACAAAGATTTGCCTTTTATCCATCATGCAAGATGGCAAATGAATAAATTACATAAAAAATGTTTTTTTGAATATTTCATTTTTCAAATGAGCAGAGGTCAGACAGTGAATGCAAAGGTAAGTATACATAGATACCTGAAGATTCAATATGCCGCAACCCTATATTAAGTGCAAAAATATGAGATGTCGAAGTATTGTGGTTGGCTTCATCTTCTGACTGATAAGTCTAAGACTTATAGCTGTCAGGAAGTTACTAATTCAATACTTTTCTGACACTTTGTCAATCAGATATCCTCAAAGCAAATCTGGTTGATTACACACTAAGGTCTTTATCTTAGTCCTATTAAATATCAAAAAGGTTTCTACTGTAGTCTCTAATGGGATTACAGTGAAGACTGCAAGAGTCTCCACTGATTGCTCAATCTTAGGTCCAATAGAGCAACAGACGAAAAGAAAAGGTCCAAACATCAGGATTCCAACCTAAACACCACTCAACCATGCAGCCCATTTCAGCTCATACAACTTTTATCGAATTCAATAAATTATTAATAAAATAACTTTCTATGGCAACCTAGCTTTAATTATATATTTATGTTTAGAACACTCGATGTTCCAAATTTTGGATTGGAAATCAGACAAGAGTAATGACCCAATATCAGATAAAGGCAAAATAAATCTGGAAACAAGCTTTTTATTGAGGAGACATCAGAGTCACTGAGCTAAAACACTCAGACCAAAGAGCTTTCTGAATCAGTGAACACTTCAGGTTATTCTTCACTGACCGCACAAGAAAACTAAATTCAAGTGCAGGCTCTACAAAAAGTTCAAGAGATTCTAGAGCAAAACACTTTTATTACAACCCAGCTCACAGGCTGCGGATAAAGAAAACACCAACACACACTAACACACTCAAACACAAACACTCCACAGTGGCAATCATCTCCTACTCAATAGAAAGTCCTAAGAATATATTATAAATGTCTTTTGTATCTCCAAAGAGGAGTTATTGTTTAAAATAAAAGCCTTACAACTCTTATGTGTTGGCCTAAGTAAAGTTTGAAAAACATGTCTGTAGTTGGGTTCCATATCTTTTTCAATATATTTCATATCCAATTACACCTAACTCACAAACATGAATCTCAAACCTTATTAGATGACAGCATAAGGAAAACACAAATAAACGACACCAATGCTTTAAAGAATTAGTTGTATTCAAGCTTTCAACTTATGAGACGTAAAGATTAACTCAAAGTGATCACGTCTCCCTGAACCATTCCAGCCGCCTTCTTTATCTATTTCAAGGACCCAGACAGAGAAAGAGATGATATATGACAAGTTCCGTTTTGAAACTTAATGGTCCATCTGCAATGTGCAGAAACCAATTAGCCTGGCTGACCTGAGAGATTTGGTGTCAAAATGTCAATCTCGAGGAAAGCAGGGCAAAAGGCTCTTATCTATGCAAAACAGATAAAAATGCCAGATCAGAAGATAAAGGAAAAAAGAGAGAACAAGTAGAGGATGTTATTGACGGTGGAGTCTGGTAGAGTGGAAAGAAATTAGATCTAGTAAGAACTATGGGTTTAACATAAGTACATAAAATTACTATTATACTGTCATTGTTTTACTGATGGGAAGATTCTTAAATAACCATCATAGTATTTAGTGATCCAAACAAAGTCAAAATAAATATGTTTATTAACAGTTATTGTACTCTGAGTCATTTATTTTCTTTAAAAGATCACAAACTCATGGGTTATAAATAAATCATAATAATCTTGACTGGCAGCCATTTAAAACTGATCAATTTTTCATTACAAAATTACTATAAAAGGCATAAAAAGAACATATGTGCAATTACAGACATCTACAATATGGGATAAATATCTGCACACCATTCTGAAATGCAATCAATCAAATACAATCAAACAATATACATTTGTAAATTTCAAAACAATGTACTTCTTTTTTTAAATTTTGGACAGCAATAATCCCCCTTTAATAATTAGTAACACAAAATTCATAATAGTGAATAACCTGAATTAAATGTCCAATATATCTTTGAGAAACATTTATAGGGATATTGTCCAGGTATCTAAAATTTTATAATGCTATTTTATATATTCCCAAAGTACTAAGATTATTAGAATTATACCAATGATTAATGTGTACTAATATATTGCTGAGCCATAGCATGTCTGATGTATGTATGTATGTATGTATGTATGTATGTATGTATGTATGTATGTATGTATGTATGTATGTATGTATGTGTTTTGTTCTCTAGAAAGAACATGTAGCAAACATCATCTAGAATCAAACTTACTAGTAATTATACTTTGGTCATTTCCTCTGGAAAGAATCAACACAACGTTATATACTATAGCACTTATGACTGGGTGGATTATTATCAGCAGGCCTTCTAATAGACGTCTGTGCTGATGAATGTGCACTTTGCTCCAGCTTTACCTTGAAAGTCAAAGTCAAATCACTGCAACAGCAAATTACCTTTTGCGTTCCCAGCATTAAATGTGATTGTCCAGAACTGAATAACCAAGTTGAGGTTGATTTAAAATGTATGGACAATAATGGATTGTGTATTTGAAGGCCTATTTGAGGTGAAGGGCATGGACATATTTAAAGGTGTCAGTAGGGGGCAAACTTGGTCTAGTATTTTGGAGTTACTGACCTCACACCAACTGAGAGAAATACCTCCTGGAGTTGAAGGCATATAGAAAAGTTAGCAAAAAGGACATAAATCCATTTTTCCCCTCACTGATGAGCTCTGTAGTGGACTCTCTGGGGTAGCTTAAAATCCTTTCTCCATTGTTCCCCCTAATCATGGTACTTTATTCACTAAAGTGAAGGACACCTTTTCCTTTGTGCAATTCTCAGAAATTGCAGCATGCCATTCTTGTTTTCCTTTTCCTCCTTAGCTGTACAAATGATAACGATCTTCTTATTTTTGAGCTCCTCTTTTTGTCACTGTGCAAAATAATCTTAAAAGATGACAGACACAGACAAAATAACATAAAAATAAAGCAAAACTAAATTTCAGTTAGCATCTCTGATGAAGAACATGGTTTCATGTTGGTCAATTTGCCAGTTGGCCATGACAATGTGTCTGTTCCACTCCTTGAACTTATTTCTCAATATGTAAGAACATGATGAGAAAGTCTTTTGAGTATGTGAATCCTAGAGTGTGGGCTTTGGAACGGGACAAAACAAAAAACCAGCTGCTTGTCAGAGACTGATAGGTTAATATTCACACCTTAACCAGACCAGACCTCTCAAACTGGAAGCAGCAGCCTAACTCGACTAGACTGGCTGGACATAAATATATTGATCAATATGGCAACTATATTTATGTTGTTTATGTGTTCATATTTGAAATTAAATATATGTGTCTTTTGATATCTGTGTTTCAAACCATCATTTATTGTCTCTGATTTTTAATTAATTGTTGCATTGAGTTGCATTGAGCTTTTGTTACCAGTGTTCCCATTGTCTATTGTAAATTAGACCCATTGTATTAAATTAAAGCGTGTTTTTTGAACTACTTGCTTGAAGATGCATGATTACATCTTAAATTTTGGAATTTGGATATCTATAAACTTCACCTTGTAATGAGGAACACATTGTTGTTTACACTTAGTTAATGTGTTCATTTAAATTCAGTAAAAAAAGAAAACCTGCAGTTTTTTTAAGGCATTTAAACTGTTTTTTTTTACTTTCTTTCCTAACTAAATTGAACCATATTTTAAAATTTGTTTTCATGTGGCCTTGGCAATCAGTAGTTTGCAACAAAAGTGCCAGGGATGAACACATTGCTCCAATTGCTCATTCTGAATTCCCTTTGCATTTGTGATCCACAGAAGGGCGAACAGCAGTTTTCCCCATTATATCTCTTGGAGTATGACTCTCTTTTCAGACCAGGAAATTTTTAACCTTCCTTAACACAAAAAGATGCTGCCCTCTTTCTCCTCTATAGGTTCAGAGTTGTGAACATTCACCTTTGGAGCCAATTCTGAAACAGTATAATGGAAGACATTTATACTTGTATTTTTGACCATGTGCAGTTGTACAGCATGACCCTCACCTTAATTGGATAGAAAAGCATTGTATTGGAAAAGCAGATGTTTGTAGTCCTCAAGCAGAAAAAAAAATTCAACAAATAGACAGAGCTAACTTTTTAATAAATAATGTCTTTATTACAGAAGGAATTTTTACATAGCCAAGATAAATGAGAGGTATAGGAAAGTGGAACTGAATTTTTACATAACTGCTTGTTAATTTTTCATAAACATGGACTTTGTCATGCAATTATCTTGAACTGTTGAACTACTTATATATTTTAAGGCTTAAAAATATAATCCCTGGACCCCACTGGTCAAACTAGCCCTATATTTTAGTATAGACTTTCCCTTCACTTTACAATTTCTACTTTAACTTAATGGTTTAAACTTTATATTTTTTGTTTTAGATAGAAGTACACTTAGCTATGTGTTGAACTACTTAGCTAAACTACTTCTGTTATTTTGAACTATTCAAAATTGGAAGAGAGCGTATACTACTTTTTGAGTTACATCTTATATCAATAAATAAAATATCTTGTACAAAGACAATTCTTCACACCAGCAAGAAACATCCTGTTCATCCAGGTTGATATTTTGTTCTCATGCTGCAAGACAATACTAATAAGCACTTGCAAGCTGAAATGTTTACGTGAGCAGATCCATGACCAAATCCAAAGATTGCAGGTAAAGAATCTCACCTGAGGAAACATTACTGCTGCTTACTTGAGCTTCTCTGTAGTTAAAAATAAAAATGTTTATGTTATGTCTGTGCCTCAAGGTGTTTGTGCCTAGAGCTGCTGGCGTTTGGGGTTACTTTGATGCTTTTAAGGGCAATCCAATCCTTTTATATCTAAACCAAGAGCTGCGTCAGCTTTCTTCACATAAAGCCGAGCTTGCTTCCAATACAAGTTGATCTCTGCAAAGGCAGTTTCTTGTCTCCCGTCAGTGGTGCTACTGGAAAGAATCTCAAGGTGTTATACTGGAGAACAGGGTGTCAGATTTGGGAACCTAAGACTCTCATTTCAGATTTTTGCTGAAGCAATGACTTTAAGGACGCACTGGATACTTTTGGAGTGGCAACTGGCCATGATGACAATCCACTCCATTAAGTCTGGGCTCTCTATGAGTCAGAGGTCAATCTCCATTTTATTTGTTCATAATTGATGGCTGAAGGTGGAGATGGATAGATGAATTGGGGCCTTGTCTGAAACAATGAACAAATTGTTCTAGGATATGGTGATTAAAAAAAGTACTTGGCCAAAATTGCAAACCTCAGAACATTCAGAGCAATTTTATCCATAATCCAAGCCTCACTGCTCACGAGATATGTAGCATGCCATTAAAAGGCAGGGTTGTGAATTCACACAGCTAAAATAGATCATCACTGAAGGGTAGTGCTGTAATGTGGGGTTAGCTTGGAGTAGAGCTACTGCTCTTCCACGCTGAAAGTAGTCGACATGGTCCTTTGATCATGGTCCTTCCTGGATGCTTCTACTCTGAATTTTCCCTTGGTCATCCCACTTGAAGGAGAGCCTTCATTATGACCTGCACCCCCTGCGATGACTGTGGAGATTTTCTTGATTGGTAACACATTAGTTTCCAACACGATGGGCCAGACATTGCTGCTTTAGAGATGGGTTTCCTTGCTTCCCTCCTGGTTCAGTTGCCCCTGCCAGTTAATCTTAAAAAAAAAATACACAAACATGGATGGAATAGTGTAGAGATTTGACAATTTAATTTTGAGGGTTTTTTTTTGTTGTACTTCTAACAGACTGTGGAGGGAAAGAGATGTTCACATTAATTATATTCTTGACCACTTTGATTTACCTGTTAACATTAAAGTGGTGTTAACATTAAAGTGGAACTTTAATCAGTTAGATTGAATAGATCATTTAACGCATTACTGTAGCAGCTGATGCCATATTTTTTAACACAATGCTGAACAAAATGCTCTTTATTTTTAGTACTCAAATATGCAATAAAAAAGGGACATTCATAGTTAGGAAACGTTCAATATAGTTAATCTTATATACGTAATCTTATGTACTTAATCCTTTGTGTTCTACCTTCAGTTGACTTTCATTTAGTTCACCTTTGATGATGGTAGAAAGCGTATGGACAGCAAAACTTTGTGTCAGAAGGCATTTTAGACAGTCCTCTAGAAGAAGAGATACAAGTAAAAAAGGAAAGTGCTAGATGCTCCTTGGGTTAATTGTGTTGGAATACCACTCCTTTGTGTTTTTCATCTCCGAGGTTGTATTCTGTAAGACAGGACAAAGTATAGGATTGGGTACAGATGAACAGAGGGATTATCCAGGTTTTGTGTCAAAGGTAGGATAATGTCAGTATAAATAAGATTCTCTTTGATCCCAAAGAACACTCAGCTGGTTGCTTCTTTTGAGAGAGGTGGGCTATAGAGAAACTTTAGAGTAAATTATTTTTTGCTCTGTCATTGTATGTTAAGTGTCACCACAAAGGAAAAATTGTCAGGCAAAGACTTTGTATTTTTGAGAAACAGTTCATCTAAACTTATAATTAATTTACCTTGTGCGTTGCGGAAGTATTTGTTGTCACTTTATTGAAGCAAGTCACTGAAGTGATCCATGAAAACAATAAAAAGATAAGCACGAGGTTAAAAACAATGTTTTATTTCGAGAAAGTAGAAAATATTATCTTCCCTTATCACTGGAATGTGCATTTTCCTATACATGATGCATATTTCCAATTAAATACTTTAATTGGAATGTTTGGAGCATTAACTGTTTCAGCAGAATCAGAATATGCTAAATTATGGAGAACAGAGAGTTTGGGAAAGATTCTTGTTAAAAGATAATGTGTAAATGAGTGTCTTTGTGAAAAGGAAAGTTACTTTCATATTCTGTACCATTCATCCATTTTAAGTAGATACAAAAAAAGATATTATTTAATGCTTCTGTGTAAATTTCCCTCTTTGCTAAGGCTGTTCGGACCAACCTCTCCCAGAGATGCCTTGCTATATTTCAGACTTTTACCTTTTTTTCATAAGCATTTACTGTCCTAGCCATTTATGTGGAACCATTTGCATAAAAATGATATTGGCAGAGAGGCCCGGACAGCTGGACATTGCTGTTACCCAGAAATCCCTGCTATACCCAGTTTAGGGGCAATAACAATTTCAGTTTCCTTGGAATAATATTCAGAACGAATTAGTCTGGCTCCCCCAAGCTAGAGACACGCCAGAGCAAACTGTAAATGAGACTGAAAGGTCCCGTGTACTGGAGTGGTGAGGCGGACATGTGAATAGTTAATGACATTGTTTTTATATAGAGATTACTGTCTGCATAAGGTCTGCCTTGTCCTGAAATTCATCACAGACAGCAGAAGGAAACTGTATATTTTTGATTCTCTGAAACAGTTATTAGTCTTTTTCCCTTTTATTCATTCACACACCCACTAATTATATTAATGTACCACTTGGGTTCTTGTCAGTGTTTTTACGGTGCTATTAATTAACGTTTTAAGTAAGAAATTGTATTGTGGAGACTTTCCACTGATTCATGGCTGCAGTTTTACATTCAGAGAAATTGAGTTTTGCTGATACCATCTTATGTGTGTGAAGTCTGGGAGGTTCCAGGTTTTGGCCATTTAGCATTCCTGTTACTATCACAACATGATTACATTTAATACTAGGCACCCTGGAGTAAAAGTAAAGATCAATGGAGGGTCTAATTTTCCAATACGCTGGAGATGTAAGGATTTTACTTAAAGTCGTTCTAAGGAAGTTAAAGGAATGTAAATATGTCTACAGCTGACAGTCTCCACAATCTATGTGACTGAAGCAGGCAGTAGACCAGCAATGGAGGCCATCTGGACATCTACATCTACTCTGGAGGAATTAAAACAGGTTGTCTGGGTTGGCACAGATTGGCACAGATTGTCTGGATACTTCACCAGACACCAGACTGTGTGGGTGGGAGGCGTACGTCAATGCAACATTGACCAATATATTTAATGTCTACTGATGAGTTAAACAGCACCAAATAACAAAATACAGTGTCTGTAACTGGTTTTCACAATTGGACGTATGATGCGTTTGTGATGAGTTTATGTTTTTATGATGTTTGAGTATTGAGAATTTGTAGCTAGGCTGAAGGCAAACTGCTCATGATGTATCCCGAGGAAAACTAGGAGAGATTGGGTTGTTTTAAAAGAAAGACTGTAGAAAAAAAATCAGTATTCAGATGTGCCAGCCTGAGACACAAAGAATTAGAGCTGTGATTAGAGCCAAAGGTGGGCCTAATAAATGCAGGCCTGGACACCAAAATAATTTCCATTTGTTTTTATTTGATTTAACTGTCTTACACAATTTTGTAAGTTTTACTTCTGATGTTAGAGGTTTATGTTTTTGCCTAAAATCAATTCATATTATGACACGACATTTATAAGGAAAATTAAAGGGTGACACATACAAGCCAGTGAAGATAAATGCTTTTCACAGGAGTTGAGTATGATGCAGCTTTTTCTTGACACTGATAACTATGTTATGAGATCAGGGGTTTCTGCAAGACAGCCTTATGTTTCCAAACATATGTCTGATCTGACACACTGACATGATTAGTCTCTTGCTACTCAATGTGCTGACACATTATTTAATCTCTCAGCATATTTTAATTATATGTGAACAAAACTTATAGAAAACCTAATGTATAACTATGAATGTTGTAAAATGTAATTACTCTGCATAACTCTAACCTACAGGAAAAGGGGTATGAGCACAGCATGCAGAGCAGATCACATGACACAAACAGACAGGAAAAGGCAGTATTTAGCTTGGCACCACTTTGACTGTGAACATTATTGTGGAGGGTGAAAAACACTTCACACCAGAACAGTCTGGGGAACTCGCTAAAAAATGTCGCACCTTCATTTGGTTTAGTTTACAATCACAGAGCACTTTTGAAAGTGGATCAAACTACTTTGACATACAGTTACAAATGAAGCACATATGAGTCAGTATCACAATAAGCTCCACAACATGAGCAAGGTAGTGAGCTATCACATGTTTACATATTTCTAAATAATAAATGTATGATCCACGTTCAAATCTAATTTATGAAGCACACTTAAAAACTGCATGTCCAGAGTGCTGTGCAAAACAGGATAAATTGAAGAGGTACAATCCACACGTATAACACATAAAACACACATAACGATTGAATTGATTGCAATTGCAGAAAAATACACCAGAGAGGAAGAGACTACAACAAGCTGAAGTGGTCATTCAGCCAAGTGTTTGCAAACCACAATTATTTATATAAATTATACTTTACTTTCCCTCTATGGTTCACTTTATTTCTTTGGTTTCTGATAGTCCAGGGTTTGCTTGCAAGTAGCCAGTTCTTCTCAGGCAAAGCAGATACAACGCCAGAGTTCACCAATCGTTGTTCTTTATTAGCTACAAATCAAGAAGCACACTTCAGAATATGAATCTCAAACATAGCTTTAGGATGCCAAGCCTAAAGCTTTCACCTTCACATACTGACAACTTGATAGCTTACTTCAGAACTCACCTCAGTGACAACCTGTATTTTAAGGGGACATGTGCAAAATCTACTTTTTCAGCCTTTAAAATCATTTTAAAGGCTTCAAACCAACAGTAATTCAATAAATTCGGAGTTTTTGACAAAATCTTCCCAAAAAGATAGTTATGGTACACTTTCTGTTTAAATTCCCTTGGGATTGAAGTAACTTAGATCAATTTATCTTCTTGATGAGGCCAGGATTAATGGGCTTGGTCATTAGTAGTAAATTAACTACCTGTTGTTTCTTTTGAACATAAGATGATGGAGTGCAAAGTCTCCACAGCAAGATTTTTGTTATGATCTCCAAACTGGCAGTACTTTATACATGCTAGGGTTTCTCCATTATAAATCTCTAAGCCCCCAAACATTGTCAGTTTTGGTCTGTGTACAGTCTACTTTGGGAGCGTCATTAAGCTGACATTGATCGATGACTTCATTTGAGGCCTTGAATGGCTTACAGATCTGAGGAACTTTCAGAGCGTGCAGACTCTGTAATCTTTCCACTGAACTCTCAGACACTAAAGCCATGATATTTTCATTCTTGGTTAACATTTGTTCATTTGCATGCCTGTATCTTTGGTTCTCTCCCATGGTCACTGACCCTCTGGATGAGCAATGCTGAAACATATTTGAAATTATTTTCCCCAATAGTGTTTCTTTACATCTGGGCTGAAACCTTAGGGGCAAGGGGAAACGGAGAGCTGACTGACCATCTGCTGATGAATATTCTGTTTAAACCAGCTGTGCAAGTATCTGCTGCAGCACACCACAGTCAAAGTTCAGCAAATTACAATTTTGACCAGAGAGCAAAACCAGACTGGGGCTGGAGTTCACTCCTCTGATGAGCGCACAATAGAAATCGCAGCGTAGCTGGTGCAGCATTTAGAGTGCAAGACCTAATGGCCACCTTGTGTCATCAAACAGTAGTAAAAGTACACTTTTTCATGTTAATTGTGAGTTTGTCTTAGAAATCTGAGAGTGTAAAAGTATGTTTTTATTCTTGTAAACTATTTTAGAGTAAAGTCATGGTTTATTGATTCTACAAAGAACAACATTTATAATCTAAGACCAGAGACAAACTAAGGTTTAATGAGGCACTCAGAAGAGGTGAAAGGGGAAAAAACAGCAGAATATTTATTAGTAAAAAACATTTGGCTAATCCAGATGTTGAGTTTATTTTGTTGCCTCTTGGTTCAGAGTGAGGTGTTAAGGAAAATACTTTATATGTAGGAGGTTTAAAAATGTAATTTCTACTAAGATGCAATGAGCATCAAGAGAGACAACAAACATTTTCTGAAGTGTACGGTAAGTCGCGACAGGTTTTTTTTTTTTTTGCTTGATACATTGTTTTGAGGTGTTACTTACTGATTTCCATGAATAAAATTGTTGTTTTCCTAGTGTGGTTTAACTAGTACTGCTCACTAGTTTATTTCATTCTTTAAGTGTCTGGCAAAAGGAGCTGGCAAGAAATAGTGAAAATATAATATCATTTGTGATTCAGTTTTCTTTAAGTCAAGAAAACTGAATTTGCAAAGTGGAAATATGCAGCTGTCTAGTGCATGTCATTATAGGTCAAAGTAATTAAGATTTTTCTTTGTTGAACTTTGTGAAAACCTGCAGTGCCTACAGTTCACATTTCTCAAGATCTTGGTACTTCAGGTTAACTTTTAGTTGGTCTTAGGCATCTGAGAAAGTACAAATGTCTCTTCCATCTCAAAGTCAGACGGACTGACTGATAAAAGGCTTTTCAAGCTGTGAAGTGTGTCGGCCTTCGCATCAGAATTGAACCCTCCCCGGAGGACTCATTGGTGTTTTTGAAGTGCAGCACAGCTTGTCAATGATGTCAAATTGCATTTTCCCCTCAATCAAGTGAATCCAGGTCATCATTCAAAAAAAACATGCTTGAAAATCTTTAGAACAATTTAATTGAACATTTATTTTACATTTAGATTATTGAGCGCAAATAAACATGAGCATTTTTTTCTATTGCTATTCATTAATAAAGCATCTGGCCTCAGGATTATAAAACTGCATATTATGTTAATCTGTTGCCACGGTATTAATTGGATTCGTCTGACTAACAATAAGTATTATTGATCTATTTGACCCTGGAAAAGAAATTTTACATTTTAAATACCCCTCCTCCCCCCAGCACAAATCTATTTTATCCAAGCTCTGAAAAAAATATGATCTAGAAATAGTAATATGCATAATTTTTCAGTCAATTTTAAGACCAGCTGGCTATGGAATAGAGTTTTAAAAAAATCATCACTTTGAGGAAATTCAGTGAACAAGAGTTAAAAAAAAATTGCTAAGAATAAGAGAGACGTGGGTAAAATCAGAGTAAAAATATTCTGACATTATGAGTACAGTTTTAATAATACTGTACAGGTATAAACATAGTACTGAAGTAGACCAGTTTTTGTTTAAGTTTATTAGATGTTGTGTCCCTAATTTCTTCATCAGTGAAGTATATAAAACCTTCTACAAAATGTGACAAACCCAAAGATCAATTGATTTAGTTGGGTTATTGCACCCAGCTAAAAAAGTGGACAACTTGCTTTGTGATGCTCCAACATCTCAAATAAATAATTTATGTACATATTCATCATTATGATGCTTTGCTTTAACTGCCATGCATCTTAAGGTTTAAATATGACTAGAGGCAGCTCTACTGATGTAATTAACCTCTGAATCAGATTGGGGCACCTGTCATCATATAAACATCTAGGCCTGGCCTCTTCCTTGCAAATACTGGATATAGAGACATAAACCTGGCTGCAGTGAGATAGCATCATTCAGCAATACACCATTATCCCTCTTTACCATTCTTTCCCTTGACTCCTCTAGACTTTAATCATTTATTAATTTCCCTTGTGGTCTGAGGGGAGGCATCATGGACTGAATTTAAACTGGCAAGATCAGAGTATTGGGATGTCACTTTCTCATATAAGAAAGAATATGGAATGTGCTGCTTTCATCATAGCAATGAGCCAAATCCACCATGGACGAGCATGTCAATTCAGCAGTGAGCCACTGTCTGCGGGAAATTCCATAAAGCAATTCTTAAACATCATAAATGTTGAAACAGTTTTGGTAAGGCTTTACTCTTCAACTGGATACATTGGAAACATTTGTAGTTATTTTAGTAAATGTATGCAATTAATTTTGTTTTGGTGCATAAATATTCAAATAGATATGCAGATCAGGACAATGCATTCAACCAGAGATGAAGATGAACCAGAGATTTATTGCATTAGATATAAAGGTGAACTAGTCTGACATAGATGTATTTTGGCTATATGGCCACAATGATCTCTGAGGCAGTCGTCCTTGGTGGGGGCAAAATCTAAAGGAATTATTTCAAGAATAAGACAGACATCCACTACCTTCCCATGTAAGGAAAACATGCAATGTGTAATGATGGTGAATGTCACTATAACAATACATTACATAATATATTCATTGCAAACCAAAGCACCACCTACTTTCTTAGAAGGGCAGTATTATGTATTTTCCAGACACATGGTGCACAATCAATTGACTAAATATGTTATATCAGTTGTTATAAAATCGCTGTATATATCAGTTATGACTAAAAGTAAATTTGACTTCGTAATGTAATGCCTTGTCTCTTTAAGAAGCTCCTTCTCTCTCTTCGGACACTGTACTTCCAGCATGTCATAACAGCCACAGTAATGCCCTTGGGGCAGAAAGTCAGCATGGAGACTACAGCTCTGTGGACAAGCTGTGAGAAATAGGTGGTGCTTGGTGAGTGCAAGCACTTAGGCACCCCTGAATGGCTGCCATGGGAGGTTCAAGGATTTCCCAAACATGTATAAAATAATAAAGATATGTTGTTAATGAGGTATAAACATTATACCATGATTTAAAGCTCAAAAAGGTTCATTTTATGTAAGCTCTCCATTAATTTTTTTTAACACTTTGCACCATGTCAATATTTTTTAAAAATAACTTCACTTTATTTCAATCATTATTATTGATTTGTATAGACAGTAAAAAGGGTAAAAAAAACATTGTTTCATGGCTCAAGTGAGCAAATTAGTAAAAGCCTTTAAAACAGTAAACGTTTGCATGGATATGAAATATCTAAGGCATTTTTTTTTCTCACAGTGCAAGCTTTTAAGGAGATAAAACAATGATAAGTAATATCAATTTTGAGTTGTGTAATATAATTGGACTGGACTGGCATAGCAACTGTACATATTACAAATCACAGAATAAACAATTCTTTGGGGAGCTCTAGAGTGCAAATAAATGAACATAAACATCAGACTGGGCTGCAAAAAAAATTACAAAAGAAAGCAAAAATAGTTTCACTTGTATGGCTTTCTGTCTTTTTGACCTCACAAATAATATAAGAATGATTTCTAAGGCGGCTGTATTGCTAAATATAAATCATTTGACTAGCAGCAATTATCTTTTCATCCACTTCAATCCATTTGGATTCATCCTAACCTTTGATGTAGATTTAAAAGTTAAAGTCAGTTTGAATGAGTGAAAGGGGAAAAGGTGAGGATGGGTAAAGACTGATCACATACTGTCAGCATCTAATTTCTACCTTCCTTTCTGTGTGATCTAATATTAAATCAACTTCAGATTTAATTTATAACTAGTCATTCATAACCAATCAACTGAACCACAAAGTAAAATAATATCAAGAGGTAGCAGATAAATTAAGAACTATAACACCTAATTTTATATGAATATACAAACTGTTCAATTTAAAAGGTTTTTCTATGTCTAAACATCTGTAACCTACCACATGCAGTGTTTTGCAAAAGTATTGAAACTCCTTGAACTTTTTCACATTTTGTCATGTTACATAAATCTTACTGGAATTTAATTTTCAAATTAAACCCAAAGTTACACAGTGAATTTCAAGAAATACGATGAACGTTTGACATGCTAAAACATTTTGACATGATTTATAACATTTTATTTTATTCACTGTGTGAATAAATAATAATAATTTTTTTAACATACAAAAGTCTGGAGCTGGAACTTTTGTTTTACGTTTCTGGTATACCTATAAATCCAACGGACAGGCAACTTCTCCAAACAACAGCAATGGAGGACAAAGCTGCTTGTCTTGGCCAACTGAAGGTTAATTTGTGCTTCAAAAAACAATCTAATGAGACACTGAGAAAGACTACTATTGCATGCAAAATGGAGTTGGCCTATCACTGAAGCTATTCAAGCCCCAAAGACCATCTAAATGTTAAACATGTTGCAGCAGCACATGTGTCTCAAAGAGTAATGTCAACATCCACAGTCCACATTTCTAAAGAAACATTTTTTTTCAAATAAGGTACATAAATGATTAGGGGTTCCTTAAACACTTAAATGCTGAGTAGGTATAATAGCAATTTGCCTTAATCTGATGGTTGAGTAACCTAAACAGTAGATTTGAAACAATGCATATCTTTGTTGTTGAGCTCGTATAAATATTCCATAATTTAGTGGCAAAAAGGAGTTTTGAATAGAAAATGTTGATTGTCTATTTATGATTTTTCTTAACATGTGATCAATTGTGATTAGTTGCAGACCCTGCAATTAACTCTCTAAAAAATTGTAGTCAAATCCTACCACTAATACTTATACATTATTATTCTGAAGTGTAAGAATCAAACAGATCACTCTTCAATCCATTACCCAAAGATGGAAAGAAGACAACTGGAAAATTACAACTTATTTTAGTTGTAGTTTACAAACATCCACAGCTCATGAAGGAGAATCTGTTGCCAGGACAACTATTGGTTTATTTAATTATCTATGATAATAAGTTCCATTTGCACGTAGACATGTAAATGAAACAGCACACGTGGAAAAAAACTGCTTTGGTCATGCAAGACGAAATGCAAATTTTTCAACCAACATTACATTTGTTGCATTTTTTTTGGTTGTTCAAATATTAACACTTCACATTACCACATATCATACCCCCAAGGAAACAGGGTTGCACCAGCATTGTGTTGTGGGGATAATTCTCTTTGGCAGGGGTAAGAAAGTAATGTGTCAGAAGCTGCTAAAAAAAAATAAAAAATAAATAAATAAAAAGAATCAAGACTGGATTTAAGGTTCAATGGCAGGTATCGAAAATTGCTGTTCACAGACTCTCCAGATTCAGTCTGAACTTGGACAAGAGGAGAAAAATGTTCTCTGAATGATGGCCAGGACAAATCCCAAAAGAATTGTTGAATACTTTCACAAAGAACTGTAGCTAAAATAATCCTGCTGAGACATATATTTTCAAATCTTTTCAGTGTTCTACTCAAAACAGCTACTGAAAGCAGCTACAATCAGAATTTAGTTTAATTGAGCATTATCACATTGTAAAATTCTATGAAGAAAATCTAGAAGTCTAAAATAACATTTTATACCTTCTCCCTTACTCACTTAATAATGACTTCCAACCTTTTCTTTTATTCCTACAAGTAGTTACTGGCAAATTTATTTTGAAATAAAGTTCCACATTTAATTTTGAACTGAAGTATAGACTTAACTTAATTAGTTATTGTATTTACCGTATTCTACGCATTATAAGGCGTACCGGATTATAAGGCGTACCTGCAATGAATGGCCTATTTTAAAAAGTTTTTCACATATAAGGCACACCGCATTAAAAGACGCATAGAATAGACGCTACAGTAGAGGTTGGAGTTACGTTATGCATCCATTTGGAAATTGAAGGTTTTTAGGTGTGCCTCATAGTACGGAAAATACGGTAGATTTATTTATTTATTTTTCCAAATGTAAGCACTATTTTATGGCACTTGCGAAGAACACATTCACCTCTGTGAAAATAACTTGAAAAAATATGACCATCATTTATGTAGGCATTGTGAATAACAAGCTTAAGAGGCTACGTGTTTTTTGCATCTCATGTCTTATTTATTTAAACATACCCACATTAAAACTACAGCACTACAAATCTCCTCAATTTTTTAAAAGTGACAGAGTAAATGTGTGATTTAAAAGAATGTTCTACATCAACACTGCTCCATAAGGGAATATAGTGTCTGTTCTCAAGCCCTGACTGAATTACGTTTTCATGAGGCCAATGGTTATTGATGAACTGCTGCTTTTCCTAAAGTCATTTTAAGTCATGTTGGAGGAAGAGAGATTTACAGTAAACAAATAGTGACATACACAGAGCCTCCAGGTACAAAAGTACAGGTAATTTGGCAACCTTGTAAACCCACAGTTGCTATCCATGCAACCCATTGTTATATATCAGCTAAACAACAAAAAACTAAAATACCAAATTAACTGTTTCACATTTATCAAATACAAAAAGCAAAATCAGATGATTTTATTTCCCAGAAGATTTTCAGTCATCTTTGGGGGAAACAAAAGAAATCTACCAAGCTCTACATGCAAGTCCAGGATTTGCATTAAGAGCCCACTAATTAAAATAAATCTGGTATCAAAGCGATTATTGCACTTCAAGCAAAACACACATGTCTCCTTAAAGCGAGAGTATTTGCTTATCATATGCCTTAGGAAACAAATTAAACTGATAACATTAGTTTGATACAATGGTCTTGAATAGTTGATCTGCAGAATATAAAAATAAAGAATAAAAGGAAACCCAGTGTATTGTGTTTCAGTGTACAATCCAAAAAAGAAAAGAGTGACAAACCGCTCTGCCATGTCAGTCAATTTGAGTTTGTCAAACAGTCGACATCAGAGAAAACTGGACGTCCTTGGTGTTCCACTGTGATTGATGACAAACAGTGTGTGAAAGTAAATGCATGTCCCTCTGAGTCTGAGTGCATTGGATTCCATAAATCTGAGGAGAAGGCTTGCGTGATTTCAAGGACTACTTCAGCGCATGTATCCAAGTTTCGTTTTGAGGTTTTTAGTGAAGATGAACATTTGCACATCTTAAAGTGAACTTTCTTTTCTCTGGATTAGTACCTTTCTGAAATATATGTCTTTAGGTAACAAACAAATTAAGGATGAGGACATTTGGATTCGTAATTACGGCAGTCATGACCAAACTTAGATTTTACCTCTTCTGTCTGCTGCTCCGTAATGGATTTTTTTTCTTTGGGGGTCAAGAGGAAGGGTCTGGGAAAGATTATAGATTGTATTCATTCTTTAGAAAGCTAATAATGAATATGAATGATGACATTGAATATTATTTAGAAACAATCTCGACTCCATATCTTGGCAACATAGCACTGCGTTAGCAAATTCATTGAATTTTTTTCAACATAGCCAAAAGACTTTATGGCAGTCTAGTTTTGCTGATAATTTGTATGTGTTCAGAAGTGTCAAATATGTATTAACTTATTGTTGGAGTTTATTTTCTTATGCAGTCATGTTTTCTTGCGCCACTGAAACTAAAGGCTGATACGCAATATTGTGATGGGGGTAATCAGAACTGCTCCCTTGTCTTCTATAACCATCTTATTGCATGTTTCATTTTTAGATCTATCCAGCCTGTCAATCCATCTGCACTTCCTGCCATTTATCCATGTATGCCTGCAAATAGGGTAGTAATTGGACAAGTCCGAGTGGCAGCTGACAAGCCTTACTTGGCAGATGTGAACAGGAAAGATTAACACACTAGGTCCAATTCAAAAGAATAGGGTTCTTTTCACAGGCACAGATGGAGCCCTTCAGTAAAAAAGGAAATGATTCAACAGAATGGATGACAGAAAAAAAAGAAGTCCATTCCACAAATGGCCTTTTGTTTGGATGGTGTACAGAAGGCATAAGTTGAAGCTTTTTCATTTGCTAAAGAAACTATTGCCAACTGAAATCCTTAAAGTTTACTGAATAATAAGCTATGACTCAATGAAAAGTTAATTTTACAATTTTGAACTTTTTGGTAAAACAAAAAAAAAACAGAATACATTGTATTCCTTAATGTCTTCAAAACTACAGTGGATTGCAATTCTTTGCCTTGGAAAAAAGGTGTCATTTTAAGCTAAAATTGGCAAGCAGGCACGGTGGCTCTGGCTGACACTATCATCTAAAGTTAACCACATGTTAGGAGCTACAATAGGATTTTTCTATGATATAATAGAAAGATGACTGCCGAAAGCTTTGGCACATATCTCAAAAACGTCTGAGAGACATTCAGTCTTTTTAACCTCTTAACTGTGACCCTCAATTTTTACATGTTGTTTAACGGGTCCATGAGAACAGCAGCGTCCTCATGACAGTTAAGAGGTTTAAACCTACTTATAAATCCTAATAACATCCTGATAATGAAAAAACCTCTGTGTAGTTTATGTCAAATATGGATCAGCACACCTCTATATTAAAATGATTTTGTCTTAAGATGACCGACTAACCAAAGATTCACAGCCTGTGGACTTATCAAGACAGACACCAACAAAACTTATACTACAGTTATTCAATGTGTACTACATATTTGTGGTGCGTCAAAATATATGATGTAACATTGTTTTCTTTTAGAGTGAAAATATTCTATTTATGAAACTTTAAATGACGAATGAAAGAATTTAACAAATATAAATGGAAACTTAGCTGATAACAGTGAAACTGTATGAAAATTAATAATAATAAAAAACAGATTCAGTTTATTACAGTTGATTTATTAATAACAATGTTGTTAGAAATGCCATCTTCTGAGAAAATGAAACTAATTGAAAGTGCACAGCAGCATTTACATCACATGTTGGTCTTCTTTTATATATGTTTACTCTATAATTTATTAAGGCCTGTCCTACTTTGGTTCTGTGTTGAGAGTATGTAACCAGAACAACTGGAGTCTTAGCTTCTCCATGCAGGAGAAAAACTCACCTTTGTTAACTGTAACCCATATAAAGTAAAGGACTTCTACAGAGGACCCCCACAATTCAAATATGAAGATGTTAGCTTCCCAGCTACATTTTCTGTTGAATATTTTAGACATGCTCTAATTACATGCTCGTAGTGGCCATAGGGATGCTTAAGACTATTTTTAGGTCTACATTGGGAACAGGCCCGTCATTCGATTACATTTTTTTTATTGTAAAGTGATGCACTTTTGGATATATCGCAGTTGGAAAAAAGTGTCACATGTTCAATAGATGGATGGATGTTCAATTAACTACTGCCCTGGTGAGGGTAACTCCAACTGCTGCTTAATGAACAAAGGTAGATGCATCTTCATTAACCTAATCTTATTTAGGAACAGAGGTTCTACACAAAATCCACAAATTGTATTCAAAGACCCCATTGTAGCTAAAAAATCTAACCTAAGGGGTACACCGGTTATGAGTACTGATTTGAAGGTGTGATCTTTTTTCTTAATAAAATTATCAATGAATGTTTAAATAATGGTCATAATGCATATATATAGTGAGTGAAAGATATTTATGCTAAGTATATATGGGTGTGTTCACACTGCAGCCTGATGTGACCCAATTTAGATTTTTTTGACGTAATGTGACCTGTATCCGATCTTTTCATGGCAGTGTGAACAGCTCAGGTCAGATTCTTTTCTGAATGTGACCCATATCCGATACGTATTCTATTCAAATGCGACCTAATGTCCTGGTCTCATTCATCCGAACTGAACGTCACTGATTCTCAACAAATCTCACTATTCTGCATCCTGATATGCGCAAGTGGGAAGAAAAACAACAACCATGACAGACTATATGAGAATTAAGTTGTTAATATGATGCTACGGCTGGAGAACAACTTCAAATGTGAAAGCTAAGCTCCACCGCACTTCTTCTTTTTATGGCTGTTGACAGAACACTTAGAACGCTGACGCTATTGCGCCCCCTAGTGCTCATGCGGGACACTTTCAGGTCGTTTGCCCATTCACACTGCCGAACGCATACAGGTCACATTTACTGGCAGTGTGAACGGCCCCGGCAAAGAAATCGGAATTGCCAAAAAATCGGAATTGGGTCACTTCAGGTTGCAGTGTGAAGTCCAGTGTGAAGTGCAATGTTTTTATATATTAAATAAATATATAAAAATGGTTGGTTCTATAGGTTGAATCCAATCAAACTAGTTTCAACTTTAAGTCCTAATTTGCATGTGCTTATATAT
>CAEGAF010071964.1:0-39459 GCA_903067075.1 Micropoecilia bifurca | reverse complement strand
CTTTGTTTGCTTGTTTGGTCTTTTCTGTGGGCGGAGCCTGTGGCTTTAAAAGCAGGGCTCTGTGTCACAGGGAGGCAGTCGGCGGCTAGACTCCTGCCAGATCACAGTGAAGGTGACGGAAACTATTGAAGGTACTGCTGAGTGTTTTTAACCTGCCTGGATGTCTTGTACATATTTTGCACCTGCCACTTGGTCTCCACTTGAAGAACTAAATAAATTTCACTGAAGTAACCTCTGGCCTTGGGCAGTCAATTTTTTGTTTGTCCAAGCATAAGAGAACCCCGTCACAGTATTCTAGAAAAAAGACCAAACAGGTATGTGGTTCAGATTTGTAGATGTCCCTCAAAGCTCACTGTCATAATACTATGTACCTATTTCCCAACTAATTTAAGTGAACTCTGCAGCAGTTTCACTGCAGCCCATGTGAAGAGTTAAGGAGACGCCATCACCTTCATCCTCCTCACCCCAAAGTCTACTAAGATGGAGGAGAGCAAAGCAAATATCTGATGAGACTTTCTCAGCCAGGGATCAGGGTTGTAGAAAACCCAGATTATGCCTTAGAGCCATATTATAAGCTTCCATCAGAAAGTTTAATTTATAGAAATGCCTACACCTGGAGTCCATAGCCAAACTAAAACCCAGGTGAAAAGTAAAGTTTGTGGACTTCACTGAAATTCATGCTGCCAATATATGAAACTTTTTCTTCTATACATTAAAAAAAAATCTAATTTCATGAGTCTGTAAATAAATAAATGGGTATTTAAATGTCAAATTGTTACAAAAACAAAGACATAATCTACAATTAATCACGCTGGAATGAGAATGAACCCACTGCAGAAACACAGCTTTGCTGGTTTCCATCAATCTACCCAAGTTCTGTGTGTTGAATTAGGAATGGCTGGTGTAATTGCATAACACATGACTGGGGCCCTTGGGGTTAGATTTTCCATCTTACACAAAGTGGAGACAAGGAAATGGGAAATGCTTTTGGAATTGGGTGTAATTGTGACTGGCGGGGCCTGGGATTGTGCTCAGCCTGACACTCGAGGTAGACTGGCGAAGTGCAGTATGGCCTAAAGGATGAAGGAGAATGGCATGCTGGCTTTAAATTAGCTCCTTTTTTGACGTTAGCGAAGACTCTTGTTGCGTCTCTGACAGGCTCTCTCTGGTACACGCTGCTCGTTTAAAGATGACAGGAGGTTAATCAAGCTTTAAAGAATGAGATTACAACCGACATGACAGGCGGGATTGAATAGATTTGGCACACTGACTGTTAAAACTGCTACAAGAGTCTTCTTTTTACTAGTAGAAAACATGACATAAAATGCTGTCAATCCCAGCAGATCAGGGAGGAAACACATAAATGCTAAATGAACGTGTATAAATGGCAACCAACACAAAAGCTGGAGCATCTTTCCTTAGATTTCAGTCAAGACCAACCCATCAAAAGCAACTTTAAGTGACATGTTTAGAAATGTAACCATCAATCATGAATCAGTGTCACCAAACTTAAAAATCTGCCCTCTAAAATTTGTTAAAATATGTGGAAACATATCTGCACCCCTTCTCGCAACACAAATGAAAATTAATTTACTTATTGTACCTTTAAAAAAAGGCAGAGGCCAGAAGGATTTTCTCCTCTCATCACTTCAGAGTAGAGCGTCCATGCAGCCCGATATCAGTAAACAGTGATCTCCAGATGCTTAGTACATGCGGGTGGCTTTAAAATTGTTGTTCACTAGGAGGAAACAAAGTTTCCTGGGTAGAATCTGATGCAGTCCCCAACAGGAAATAAAACCACCAAATCTTGTTTGTTGTCTCAATGAAAAAAAACTGGAAAATGGGTCAAAGGAATACAGAGGTTTAGATAAAATATCTGCTTCGACTCTGGAACAAAGACAGGGTAGGTTTGGCTTCCTGTAAAGCTCATATACACAGAGCAGAGGTGCTACACATCTGTCATATATATGGATGTATTAGTCACATTTAAAGATTTTCAGGGCACAGTAGTCACTAATTCAGCTGTCAAACATTTCCCATGTTTCTGCAAAGCACAGTAAATTGCATTAAGGACTTATGATTTAAATAAAAAAATAGCTATGGACTAACCTAACTATAGTACTTTTAAACCAAAGTTACCTAATTAAACATCAATCCTGAAAAATATATTTATGAAAATACTCCTTAACACAAACTATTATACAGTTTCCCATGAGGAAACAGGTTCCAGGTGATAAGATTTAATTTAAACATTTGAACAAAGTATAATGAGGCATATTTACAAGCCAGATTCTTTTGCAAAGCTCATTCGAGAAACTAATTATCTGGGAATAAGTTTCTTCCAATAGTTCTGTTTGCTGTACCGTGCAGCTTTATCACTTTAACATCACAGCTTTATAATTTAGCAATACTCAAATTTCTAAGGCAGAGTTACAACACACAATGAATGAACAAACATGGAATAATTTTAAAATATGGAAAAATGTCATTTTGGAGAGCATAAATAAAACCTGGACCTTTTGAGTCCTATAAATCAGATGGTTCAGCTTCAAATCATTAAACATTTTTAAAGAAACCCCGATTTCATAAGGGAAGGGAAAATTGTGGGAAAAAAGTTACATGTTTAAATAAACCTAAAATTAAAGCAATAAAGATGGCTGTAGTTATTGTTACATGTTTAAACTCCATGAAAAACTATCTCTTGGACAAATCCAGTAGTTACTTTTCTGGTATTTATATCGGAAAACTAGTTTTATAAACTGGTTAAAGTTAATGGGAAGATGAATGCCGAGCACCAAAGAGCAGAGAGAGAAAGACGGAAGTTAAAACCATCTGTTCTGTCAATTGTCATTGGCAAAGGTCAAATTCTTAACTCCACAATCTCTCTGCCTGGTTTTATACCATAAGAACAGACAAGGATTTAAAAAGGAGCAGCAAAACCAAAAGAGGTGGATTAGCAGAGTTTGCCATCAACTAAAGTGGTCATCCTGGACATGAGAATGTCTTTACTTTGGATTTTTTAAATATAGGATATTAAGAAACACTTGTTCTGAATGTCATGATTCAGACGTTAAGCCTTTCCACAGAACCTGAAAATACTTTTTCTTCTGAACTGGCTTGATGCTTTTAGTCTTTTAGGAAATTAAAATAAAGTTGTACATAGAAATGAACATGTCTGCTCCTTTTTCTTACATAATATAACTTAAACATAACTAACTCTGGATGTCATATTTTCTCAAGAAGCACAAAAATAAAAATGGCACCAAATTTTCTATTTCATTTTGTGGAAATGTCCAAGCTAACTAAAAAATAATGAACCAAGCCCATCTTTCCCTATCCTTTTCACAGTGAAACTCTTGGGTTTGAGGTTGTTCCCTCTGTAGGACCCATTTAATCTGCCAAAGATGTTGTCATTTAAAGCCAGGGCATGGCTCATACAACAGCCATAGCCTCTGACAGCCTGCATTGGTTGTGGAACACAGGATGTAACAGCTTTTGTCTGGGGATTTATGAGCAACCACAACACTTTTCACTCAGTATTTCCAATGTAGACAGCTGAGGAATAAGTTTCCTGACTCCAGTCTAAGTCTTAGAGTTGTTATTTCTTGAAGAAAGAATCCCACCACCTTTAAAACATGTTGAAGTATTACCATACTTCATATGTTTTAAAGGTGTTTTACAGCAAAGTCCACTTGTTGCTCATTAAATGCATCTGTAAAAGCTTTGCAATTAACATAATCTCTTAATCTGATTAACATCATTTAAAAGTTGCCATAAACTTTTCAGAGTCTCATTATTTCCGTTTCTTCAACATCACACTCCTGCCATACACATCTTGTCATGCAGTTGTTATAACAGTAAAAACACATATGACAATCGAACAGCCAGTAAAGCATAAAGGTTTGCAAGTCTTCAGAAAGCAAACTATCTAGTGTGCTGGTGCATAACATCTACAACAAAAATACATGGCAAATCTACTCATACACAAAAAAACATTCAAGTGACCTAAATACTACAGAAGAGCAAAAAATGTATTAAAACTGCTACAAGACAGGAAGTGATATCATTCAGTAACCATGCAGCCCAACAGACAGATAGTAAAACCATCTGACTACTGAAGCTGATCCACAGTGCAGAAAAATGTGCTGAGTGCTTTGATTGCTTTAAGGCTCATGGTAATTTTTGGGATTCACTTTTAACTATGAAAAAGGATTAATAAAATCTCAAAATATACAAAATATCCATGTTACTTCAACATTTTTATATGAATTTAACTGAAGATATTGATTAATTCAGCTTTTATTCTCAGTTCTGTGTAGTGTTTGTCAGAGAACAGCTGGAGGTTTGGACTTCATTTTTAATGAATATATAAACTTGGTTTATGTTTAGGACTACAATAAATTTTGTGTCTAAAAGCATTTGTGCTGAATCAAGGATTTTGGTTTGTTTCCAGCTTTAGTCAGGTTAGCGACTGAGCTAATGCTAGGCTGAACCATGCTAGCAAGCTAAGCCTGTTAGCCATGAGGGAGTCGCACCCAGTGAAAGACTCATTATCTGTGGTTGTTGGGGAAAACTTTAGCTGTTTGACCTTGAGAGGTCAAAGAGGGAGTCAACAGCCAGACCCCAGATGTGACTGCAGTTTTTATGAGCATTAGATGTTTTCTCTTAGGATTTTTTATTTTTTATCTGACCTTTTTCCCATTTTCTGACAGAAGAAAATGTTTGCCTCTAGATTGGGTTAAATCAATAACCAGGCTCTCCAGACAACTTTTCTACATGTTTGCCAAAATAAGTAGCTTCAGCTGTAGCTACATGTGAACCGTATAAAGGAGAGTTTTACTGCAGTTGCTTTTTTTCTCTCGGTTTTTAGAAATTTTGAATTTTGAACAAGAAAATTTATGTAAATATTGATTTTCAAGGTTTTTAAAACTGGTTAGCTATAATTAACCATCTTAAAAGAGTATGAAGAGTTAAATTGATCCAACAGGTTAAATTAATCTAATTTCTGTAGTTATTCAACTTTTAAACTTTTAAGATTTTTCTTAAAATACATTCAAAATAAAATGTTTGTTAATCTTTCAACTAGTTAAACAGCTCATTTTATCAGAGTGATATAAAAATGTTTGCATCAACTGACTGCCATAATGCTATTTATGCGTTATAAAATTTACTGGGCTTGATAATTGATTTCCTCTCTTCACCTAATATACACATAACACCAGTTTGAATGTGATTCTTTGTTTTTTAATCTATTAGGCAAAAGAACTTCCAGGCTGAGGTAATAGAGGCGAAACATCAAGTTACACAAAGTTTTACCCTTCGTCTAGATGGATGTTTAATATCTATAAATTCAGGGCTTTTTTAATGATAAAAGAGGACAGTTATCATAAGCAAGTCTAATTTCATATGTTAATTCATGTTATCCATGTTGCATTTTGATAAGTTGAACTTTAAAAAAAGTAAAACACATCTTGCACTCCCCAAAATGTCATTTCTGAGTAAAAAAAAAGTTAGCAACTCAGCACAGGACTCTGCTTTTTCATAAACCAGCTGAAATTACGTGTTCTGACAGGAAGGACGTGTGAGTTACGCAGCCAGGAGCAGTGCAGTGTAGGACCAACAATCGTGCTGGGTCTGGGTTAAGAAAGGCAGTGAAATAAAGACACACCTAGAGTTCTGTTACCATAGTTAGCACCCGGCCACCGAGAGGCTGGACTGGAAGGGCTTTGATCACCTGTAGCAACGTGGGCAGTCAAAGAAAAAAGGAAAGGAAAAAGGAAGGTGAAAAAGGAAGAGAGAAAAATCCATCAGAGGTGACACATTTGAGGTAGAACAAGTCCCAAAGAAAGAAAAAAGAGAAGAAAAAAATACCCTACATAAATGTCTGACAGAAAGAGACGAATAAGACCAAACAATAAGAGGACATTTTTTAAGATAACAATAAACATTAGAGTAAATACTAGTCTTTGGTTTAATTTCAAGTATCAGGTTTGGTCTCAATAAAAGGTAAAACATTTGATACTCACCAGCACCACCATTTTTTTAATCATCATTATGAAACAGAAATTTGATGCTATTTTACCACAACATACACTAAAAGTTACTTTATATGTTAAACTATGGTTTCGGTTCTGTTTTATCCAATATGCACATGGAGAGGAGTTAGTATTATTTTAGACAACAATTGAGTTTTTGTAGCTCATTTAATAGTGTGATGAAGAACAATAATCAGTAACAATATGCACATATATTTGATGGAGGCACTTCTATAAAAAGAACAATTTACTCTCTAATCTCGCTTCATCCCAGTCTTATCTTGTACATTAATTATATCTTAGGCAGTTTCTCCTCCATCAAGGAAATTACTTTAACATCCAGACAGCATCTCTGTGTCATAGTTTGAACTGCATTACTTTTTTTTATGCTTTGCAATTTTTAAATGTAAATGTTCACAGGACAGGACTAAAAATAGTAGAAAAAATTTCAGTCAGAATGTTTTGTCCCCCTCCAAAAGCAAGGATCTTACAGGCCAATGGAGATGAACAGTTAGGAGAGGGACATATTTGGGTCTGTTCTTTATAAGCTCTACGGTTAAAGTACTGAATTACAATAAGTCAACCTACCTAGAAAAGTCAAGTAACGATAGGTTTAAAAGCAAAAAAATGTCTCTAGGTATTAATATTTTGAAAAATGTGTCAATCTCTTCTCTTTGGAGAGAGCAAGCTACATGCCCACATATAAATTTTATAAACTGCTCTATGAAATAACTGAAACAGTAGTTTAACATTACGGTGTTATTAAATGAGATATTTACCATCTGAGGCTCAACCTCTGAATTTAAAACCCAAATCCTCCTCTCCATCCCGTCGCCCCCACTGGTGTTTATATTCCCTCCCAATACCTTCTGTCATTATTGGCGGTATGGAGATGGCAGCACCTGTGGCTCAGCTGCAGAAATCTCGACTTGCATTTCATTTGACCCTCATGCTGCTGAAAGGCAGGACTCCCCTGAGCACGGCTCATTCGTCAAGGCAGAGAGGAATAACACCGGATTAAACCAAACTGGCTTTGGTCGTGTTTCTGTGAGATTTACGAATATGAAGAGGATCATACGTTTCTTCTGTCCTTCACTGGGAGACTGATTGTTTATGAAGCATTGTTTATGGACTTTGTGCTCTTGGTTAAAAACATCTTTGAAGCAGGCGAAGAATTTGAGAAGGTTCAATATTTGCATAGATGTGTAAAGTCAAAAGCCAATCAGTGGACAGGAAACTGAGACTGACAGACGAGAGGAGATCACACAGAGGATCTGCTTTCCTACCGTTCCGTGGTGTTCGTTTTCGCCGATCACGGAAAGCTGCTCCAGACTGCAGGGCTTCCATCAGACTGTCCATCACGCCAGTTTCATCACCTTCTGCACAAGAACAAAACAAGAGAGAGAAAAAAACATGTTTATAGTGATAAACATAATGTAGCCTTTACACATGCAGATAATCACAAACACACTTGTATGACTTGTTTATATGACTCAGATTTAACTTTTTAGCCTAAAAGTAAACTATTTGTCTCAGAGAAGTAACAGCCTGAATACATTAGAGATCATTGTAAAAACATGGTGGTCGCAGCATCATTCTGCGGGGATCTTTAACAGGAGAGCTGGTCAAATATGGATGGAGCCAATTAATAATATTAATTTTGACCTAATATTAAAACTATAAAAAAAACAGACATCTGTGCGACCAAACATTTGAGGGAAAAAAGTCTCAGATACTAAAAGCATCGTTATATTTCAACAACAGAAGCATTACTGAGGTCTAAACCAATTAACGATTCTGAAAAGCAGCAGTTCCTATACTGATGCTGCAGGTCAAGGTAGTTAGATGAAAAGAGTGGAAGTAGCGCAGATGAGCAGTGAAAATGAAAAGAACAACTGACTTTACAAACCATGATTTTGCTTTATTTCAATTTCATAGTAAATAGGACAACACACATCCAATGACATATAGAAAATCAGAATTTGACTCACCGATTCATTAAGCTAGTTTATATAGAGCAAGAATGACCCATATAGCAATAATTTCATTGAGAATGGAATAACAGTTTCTAGGTCAACACAATTTAAAACAATCAACCGAACAGTAAAATCGTATGCCTTTCTTTTAAAAGATATATTTTTAAACAAAAATCAACAACTTTTGTTGTCTCATTAAAACACTTTGCATTTAGTTTATTTTTGAGCGGTGAACTTAAACGTTTTAAATCAAAGCACATTAATGTGTTAGAATAGCTTAGACTTTACTCTGTTTTTCTAAGATTTACAAATTGATGTTCACAGATTCCCTCATCTAATCTGACCGAGTTTGGGTGCAGAAGAACATTTCGCTGCAGCTGGAGCTACAGCAAAATGTGGAAAAAAAACACACCACACTTTTCAGATTTATCTTTAAACCATGTATCATTTTTCTTCTGCAATATTGTAATATGTAATCTATCACAAAACACCCATTACAGTCTAAACCTAGACAGAATGTGAACATTTCAAGGACTGTAAATAATTTTGGGAGACACAGCAACTATTTTCAGAGCGGCTACTCTTGAGTCTTGGTGGACAGGCCCGTCACTCGGTTCGGTTTGTCTTTTTTTCTTTTCTTTTTCAGTAAACAGTTGTGGTGGAGAAAAAACACTTAGCTTAGGTTAGAGTTTAGCAGAGAGGAGCCTCAGGATGAAAGCATCCAGTGATGGTCATTGACAGATATTCTTTCTGTGGCTAACGCAGGGGGAGCTAAGTGCTCTTTACAAAGATTTAGTGTGGAGCCGCTCAATACCGAGGCTTTCTATCATTGTTCAGTCAATGACACTGGGACTGGGCTCCGAAAAACACTCCCCCTGCCCACCATTTCATCTGTCCTATGGATCCATGCAACCAGAGAAGTGAAGGCAGTCAGCATTGGAGCATTTAAAGAGCAGAAAGGCCAATGGCAGGACGAGAGGTGGCCAATGCTGCGTGCATGAAGCTCCGCTCAGCAGTTCAAAAATAAGCTTAGGCTTCATATCTGGGTCATCTATCTTTGTGCCCACATACTAATGAGTTAGAGGGGCAACCTTTTCATCATCCTGGTCTAGAATAGACATTATTTTAAAACTAGGATCATTAGGGTGAGTTATTGTGGACCTGGAGACTTGGCAATCAATTCTTTTGCATGTATGAGTAAACTGGCTCTTCCTGCAGGGTTTTGCCGTCGTTTCTTGCAACACGTTTATTGCTGGAGGGAACATTTCGTGGAGAAAAATTCTACATTCGGACTCAGCACTTTTACAGGAGTAATCAACCTTTTTTATTTGTGCATGTGCTCAGTGGTACAAGAGTCAGCCAATAGTAGTCAATTAAAATATAGGTATTTCCCAGTGGTGCATCTTTTTTATTTTATTTATTTATTTTTACACTATATATATATTCGCAATAAAAACACAACTAGGTAAAGTATGCATGGTATAAAGGATTTTTTTTTAAAACAGAAGAACAGTTTTGTTTTTGGCCAATCAAGTACTTTGATCGTAAAAGCAGGTATTGATACTTTTGACACTTTGGGCATTTCTACAGCCCTCAAGAAAGTGAAATAAGAACAGATTGGGACACTGATTTTCAAATAAAAACCAAAACTTTCACCCCAAATAAAGACTGTGGACCACTGAGCAATATTTTTGTCTAGTTTTTAATGTATAAGTCTTTTTACATCTGAAGTAAGACAAAATACTTTACCTTAATACTGATTTTTTTAAGTACTAGTTCTACTAGCATTTCAACCAGCATTACTAGCATTACAATCTACCAGTCGAAGTAGTACCTGGTAAGATTTTGTGTTTTTGCAGAGTATTTCAGTCGAACCTCTTCAGAAACCAATTGCACGTTTATTTACAAATTATCCTTAGTCTCATATATGGGTAAAATGTTTTGTAGCAGCTCTACAGCTCCTGATGAATTTAATGAAAAATATGTGCACGTTTTGTGATGTCATCATAGATGTGCATGTGGAAGTTCAGAAGGATTTGATTTCATCTTAAATAAATGCACATTTTCAACAAAATAGCAAAACAAACAGAATGACTTGATCTAAGGGCGACAAACTGTATCTAATATGATTTTATAAATGGTTGCTGGTCGCTTTAAAGAAGTGACACAATTTTCTATTACTGTTGAAAGTAGCGTCTGCAGATGTTGCTTCTTTCTCCAGCTACAAACCACCCAACCTGCAATCACTCACACAAGTAAGAAAAGACAGTACAACTAAGAATAGAAACATGTCTTATGCAAATTTTAAAAAAGCAACTCTTAAGACGCCCTCACTAATTTTACTCTCTATCTCATTTCCTCCCTTTCTTCCTCAAGTCCTTCCCAAGGGCTACTTTGAAATCAAAGAAGCTGTGTGCTGTGCTTAAAAGCAATCCCGATTAAATCAAGCTTAATTAGACCAGCTTTATCTGAACAAAACCAGAGCCGAGTAAAGTAGTGCTTATCTCAAATTGCAGCACTACACCTCAGATAGCGAGCTCGTTGGTTTTAAAAAAAAAATAACAGGAGAGCACGGGGTTTGTCTCCTGTGGACTTTAGGAACAATACGGCGAACGCTTTGCACTTCCAGAACTATATCAGCTCCCAAGATCTTCAGCAGCTCGTCCATATGTAGGCTGGCAACGACATATTGCATGATTGACAGAAGGCGGAACCTGTTAAATCCAGGTAAACATTCATCTGCAACAACTGTGCTACAAGAAACTTCTTGACAACTACTTCTTCACGTAGACCCGAACATCACAGGGGGCACCTGACACTTTGATCAATTTGTCCTACTTCCAGCTTAACTTCAGCACAATTCATCATTCGTAATGGCCGGGACTTTGGAGGCCTGCTAGACTGAGGTTCAGGGGGGAGAAAGTCTGCCGACAAGAAGAGCCAAAATGACTAAAATTGGAAGCTCACTCCCTGGTTACATGTCTGATCTCAATTAACTATTCCCCCAAGTTGTCCAAAGCTTAAACTCAAGAAACTCTCACAAACGAGCTTCCAGAACTCTGACACAGTGGAATCTATAAATTTACTCAGTGTGTACAAAAATAAAACTCAGTATTATTTGAGTACACTTATTCTGGTAATCCTCAACTCAAGCTTTACTAATTGCTTATTGTACCAGGCCCACTTCAGCTGACATTTCTGCTTTGTTCAAGCAATTCGCTCGCCTTATTTTGAGCTGGTAAACCTAAGGCAAACAGTCGTCTCCCTCTTATTACCGGCTGCGCTACATTGCAAGATGAGGAATTACAGAAAAGCTAACCTTTTATACCTTGAGATCTTTCTCAAGAGGAGAGATCCCTCTCTGTTCACAGGAAATTGCTTTCTAAATGGGTTAAGATGGGCTAAGACCCAGGACATTGACAAACCCTTCCGGTGATGAAACGCCTCGGCGGGGACCCGACGCCAGCAGGCCCGAGGTCCTTTAATGATCTTAATAAAGCTTGTGGAATGTGGAAGATAGTTAATTTCTTAAACACTTAAACCTTCAATAGGAGAAATAAAACTCTGGGAAGCTTTACAGCCCTCAACGGTTCTATATCTTTCCCCGATGATCCTTTCACTTCCTTCCCATCCTGTACCTGGGTGTCTGGTACCTTGACCAAAAACCTGCGTCAAAAGCTGTGAGCACGAGAGATTGGCTCACCACAGCATATTTACAAGCAGTACCATCACATTCTCTAATTAGGAGCTGTAACAAGAGCAATGTGCTCTCAGCTGGATTGCCATAAAAACTTCACACATCAGATTAGTTTTTCTGAGAAAAAAAAAGCTAGCTGTAAACTAAAACAGAAAAAAATAGAAAGCAACTGTGATGTACCACCATTCCCAGGAGCAGAGCACTAAGTCAAACCTCGACAGCAGCAAAGGAGGGGAAAGGAAAGGATATGAAAAGAATAAGCACAGGCGCTTTAAGTGTCACCATCAGGGAGGAAAACTGTAAAGAAGAAAATAAGGCAGGAGGAAGAATGCAGGGGGAGGTTGGCACACGCAGGGCAGAACGGGGAGGAAAGAGCGTTTGCTGGAATGGGTTATTGGGAGGGAATAGCGAGGCAAGACAAGGCACAAGGTCGTAAAACATCTTCCTGCATACTTGAAGGCCCCAGCTCTGTGACATTTAATTATTTCTAAAACATACTCTGCAGCGTGCGATCCACAGACACACATACCTAGAGCTGGAGTTAGACCTGCCATGTATTAAAAGTAATACCAGCCCATGTTATATATTGAAAGAGTGCTGGATCCACTTTATAAACTAAATGTTACAGAGCGGATTTCTCGGCTGACATTTTCACACTGAGTAGATAGATACCTAACGGAGGGGGAGATGAGAACATATAACACCTCGCAGTATTTGAACCTTTTCCACTTTTTGTCACGATGCAATCACTGGGATCTATGCGATATGTGCATACATATTCTGAGTCAATACTTGGTAGAACCCCGCTGTGCTACAATTAGAGCTGCCAGTCTTTTGGGGGAACGTCTCTGCCACCCTATGCAGATCTAGACACTGAAATGTTGCTTGTTTTTCTTGGCAAAATAGCTCAAACTGAATGGAGAGCATCTGTGCACAGCAATTTTTCCTAATCTTGCCAACAAACAACAATTCAGGTTGGGACTTTGGATGCAATCACCATGTTTCAGAGTGGAGACTGTTTGTTTGGGGTGACTGGGAGTGATAATGATTTTGAACTTATCCGATCACAGTGGCTTTTTTCCCCATGTTTACCGAGATCCCCTACATGTTTTATGAAGCACTTTTATAGCTTCTTCACCAAAGGCTTCCTGATAAAGGCCACATTTATTGAGTCCACAACTAATAGTTGTCATTTCAATAGATTCTCCCACCTGAGCTGTGGATCTCTGCAGCTCCTCCTTGGTTACTTATCTCCTCATTTCTGTCCAAGCCTGTCCTGTGAGGTTAGGTGAAAGGCCATGTTTTGGTAGATTTGAACTTAATACCAATAAAAAATAAAGCATGATTCAAGCTCGTTTCTTTTACCATGACAGAAAAGAAAGCCAATCATTCAAAATTGTCATTAAAAAAATTCCCTCTACAAAACATTCATGTTAGAAAATGAAATGCAAGAACTGCAGCTCTAAAAACACTTAAATACATGAATAAACTCTGGGAATGCTGGCCACTCTTAAACACCAGAAACCGTTCCTTTGATTAAGTGTCAACAAAGCCTGTTCATAACTTCAATTTGCTGTCCGGCACATCCTGCTTTGTTTTGCTGTTGAAAAACATTTGATCGATAAATGAGAGCTCAATTTCTGATGGTTCACATTCAGCCGTCGTGTTTCACAAAGGAAAAAAAGACAAACTCTCCTAAAAATGCTGCAGCTTTCTAAAACAACAGCATCCTGCAGCTTAGGCCAATTACATCGGTGAAAACGTTCAAGGATTTAGTCCAAAAGCATTAAAACCACGTGAATTTTGTTGCATTACAACAAACATTTTGTGCTGGAACACAAAGCAGTGCATAAGTCAAGATCAAGACAAATGGTGCTCCTGCAATTTGTTATACCAGTAAAAATAATACAAAACATGCTGTGTATAGAAAAACCTTTACTAATTTACCAGCTATTCTTTCACGATCTAGGAGTTTAGTGCATAAACAGGATCATCATGACCAAGGAAAAAGGCATTTACTCCTCTAATTTAGCACATTCAGTCACAGGACTGTTACATTTTTAAAATAAAGACAAATAAAACACATTTTCTGCAGTTTTCCACAAACCATGCAAGTGAAGATGCAAGGGTCAGATGAGATTTAAGATTTTATTTTAGGTCAACATGCAGAATGAAGAAAACCAATGCAACATGGAAGTGGCAGCATCATGCTGTGGGAATGAATGCCTTCCTTCTGCAATAATTGGGAGTTGACAGGAAGCTGGAAGGAGCAAGAATAACAAGGTTGAGGCTCAACTTCCCGAAACATAAAGCCACAGTTAAAACAGTTTAAGTCAGGAATCTGCAACCTTCACAATCCAGAGAGCAAAATAACTTAAAATAATAATTTTGATGAACATCTACTGCAAGACATGTGCCGTTATTCTTGAAAAACAACACTACTTTATATAAATTTTCGGGGGTTTAAGATACAGAAAAACATACAACTTTCACAAAAAGAAGATGAATCAAAGTGGAAGAAAATATATTAAAGAAACACAAGAAAATAAATTACAATCATGTTGCAAGTACTTTTAGTGACATTCTGTTGTGGAAATTTAATGCAATTATTCCCTGATAATTGGGAATAACTGGGGATATTTATTCCCTATGATATCTATACGTACAAATATTAGTTGGTTTATTATTTTTACCCATGTTATAAAGAACCATTGTGGAAGCTCCATAGAGCCACAGGTTGCAGGCCTCTGGTTTAGGTCAAAATATATTGATGCATTAAAATCCAAATAAAGTACAGGGAAGTTGATGGTTGTAAAGTGAGGAATGCAAAAAGACATTTACAGGCTATAAATGGTAACCGTAAAAAAGCTTTTTGAGACAGCTGCAGTTTCCTCCTAGCGAATGAAGTCGTTGCGTCTTCCTTCTAATCCAAATCAAAACCCAACATATGAGCAGATTACACACGACTTTCCACAAGCAAATTCTGGAGTCTAATTTTCTCTGTAATGAGATCTAATGAGAGCTTACTGGCCTTGCGCTTGATAAATTAAAGACAGTGTGTGAGAGTAACACAGTGAGATCTTAACCTCACCCCACTCCAGCTTTACGACTCCAGTGGAGAGGATGAGGAAGAAAGAGAGCGACGGAGAGGAGAGGAATAAGAGTTTTTTTTCGTCTTCTCCTTGCTACAGATTGTTTTTGAACACATTTGAGCCCATCTGTTCCCCCACAGACAGTCACCTGTGCAATTAACCTGGACCATTAGCCGTGAAACAAAGGCCTCGGCGGAAGGAGGGGGTAGTTGCTTTATGGCCAGGTGGAGAGGCAGGCATCTACACTTTCTTTTAATCTCAGCCCCTTTCCCCACTCTCGCTCCCATGCACCTGGCTCTGTGTTATTTCCACACCTGAATTCAGCCACCTAGATGTGCACACAGCCACCTGCATTACTTTACAGCCTCCGCTCTGCTTCCTGTTCTCTAACTGTCGAGCTTTGAGCGCCGACATCCTCCACTCACCCTCCTCCCGTGCTGTCCCAGCAGCTCCAAAGACCAGGGCAAAAAGACACCATTACTGCCACAGAGAGCACAGACAACACAAGCTCCCCAAGAACAGCAGTCATGCACCTGTTAGATATCCTTCCCTTGTTTTTCCCTTTCCATCTTCTTTCACAATCTCCCCGCTGCCCAACCAACCGATCTCGGCAAAAGCTTTGACATGATGACCTGAGAAACTTCGGCGAGGCTTCAGGCTGTAATTTGAAGGAGTTTGTGTGTATGGGAGCGCACAGGCAGCGGCTCGTGTCAACTAAGGCAGCAGGGGAAGGGTAGGATGGCAAATAAAAATGGCGAACTTGATGAGCAAACCCACTCATGTCCTCCCTAACTCGATTATGAATGCTCGCGCTGCACTCCATCCTGGGAGGAATGGCAGCGCGGTTACTACTTTATTCCCTGTTTGGCGCCAGGGTCAGGGGGAGAAAAAAGATAAGGGAGATGTGGTGAGTGGAAAGAATGTCATGAAATTGCCAAAGATGCCTGGGAGGCAGGAGGGTTTCTACAGGAGGGCAAGGGGGGCAACTGCGCCCCCCCCTGCAGTAGAGCTTTGCCACACCTCTCCCCTCCCACAAACGTTATGTTCTTATAACCAGACTTATAAAAACTAAACTCTGTTCGTCCAGAAGCCTCTTATAGCCTTCAAATTAAATTTTAATTCTGCAAAAAAATACATAATTATTGTTTTAATTATAATTCCAAACACAGTGGGTGCAATGAACCTCCAGGGTCAAACTGACAGAGGTGGGAAGATAACCCAAAAAATGAACTTGAGTAAAAGTAGCAACACTTTGACACATTTTTACTCAAGTAAAAATTAACCGTCCAAGAAGGTAAATGTTAAAAGAAATTCCTCAAGCAATGAGTAATTGTTCAATCACAACATTTGACTCAATATTTAGAAATGATGTCAGACTGATAAAAGTAGAAATTTACATGCGACTTTTGGTATAATTAAAATTTGAAAAATCATATGAATAAATATTATTACAAAATAAGTGATAAGAGATATTTATGTATATCTAATACTTCCAAGAGACACAGGTTCAATAATTTGTTTTTTTTGTGGGTTTGTTTTAGTGACATATGTGGAGGGATTTTCACACACTTCCCCGAGGAGACCCAGCATTGCAACCCTGCTTAGAGCTCTTACCAATCACTTGCTCCTCCCATGATGTAAAAGTTTCTAGATTTGCCACTCTTTGTAGGTAAAACATGTGCAATTTCAGGACATTTTACCTCCTGAAATAAGGGGGAGGGCTGAAACTGGGTGGGTCCGGCCATCTCACAGAAGAAAGGCGAAATGTCCTGACTTTGGAGAGACTGGAGGGAAAAAAAAAAACAACGTGCAGCCAAGTTGGATGTCGACGAGGGAGAGATGAAAGTGGATTAGCCGCGGCGGCGATTTGCATTCTGTGGTGGAGCAAAAGCCCCAGCGATGCCCCGAATAGCTGGATGCATGAATAAGTAAACAAACAAAAACAAAAATAAACCCTCCATCTGGATGGATGCTGCCAGGCCCCAAGTGTGAAACAGTAGGGAGGGGAGGGTGGGAGACGGGAAGAGGAGGGGAAAGAAAGATACTTGCAACACAGTTGTCGTCACGCTCTTCCCTCCGCTATCATTTACAGCTCTTGCCTTAAGGTCTGTGCAGCTACCATACTGCGATCACCATCCATCCACAGCTCTGGGCTAGTTTGCCCAGTAACAGTACCGGCACACGAGGGAGAGCTCCAACCCAGCACTGACAGATGTTAAGTTGACACACTTTCCCAACGCCACATGGGGTCACAGTGCCGGGGAGCCAGGAGGGTCACAGGAAGCTGTCATCGCAGCAGAGAGGGCCAGTAGTACCTCTTTTCTATAGGCAAAGTACAGCTAAATTTAGCTCCAATATGGACGGCCCTGACCTATATTCATTTTCTCTGACCCAGCAGGACCTTCGCTTTAATGGTGTCTCTTTTTATCCAAGCTTTTGCAAAGTGATTGAGCTCTTACGTTCTCGTCAGGGCCAAAGCAAAAAGCTGCGTTTTTAAAAAGACTCTTTGTGTGCAGCTTTTAGCAGCACTCAAATATATGCGTTTCAGATACGGTTTTGTTTTTTATTGACTTCAATAACTTCTAGAGGTGCTCGTTTTTGACCTTGCCTTTATTATGCCATGAGATACTGACTAAATGCATCTTCTTTAATTCACATTGAAATAATGTACTGTACATTTGGAACCATCAGAGGGGTTTATGTTTTACCGTAACACCAATATCTGCTGCAGCATCTCTCCCTAATGCAACCGCAGGGAGCTCCTTAATCCCACACCTTTAATTGCTCTAATGTAATCCTCATCCTTCCTCCTGCTGCTTTGCATTAAATGCTAATAAATGCAAACTACTAAATGATTTTTGTGGCAGCGAAAAACTACAGCAAAGGCAGCCAAGGTTTGTGGTCGAGCCACAAATTTTTCATACTTTAGGTACAGGTAGGGTAGAATCTGCATACAGCTGTAGATTACATGAAGTCCTCACTGTCATGAAGGTTTAATTGAGTTTTATTGGAGCTAATCCTTTTTTAAAATCATTTTTACAAAGAAGTACTTGTCCATTCATGGTCAAACTGATAAATAGTTGCTTAAATATATTAATATATCCCCAGTAAGATTTGGTTAAATGTCGATTTAGAAGTTGCACCTTGACTGCAAGCCTTTGATCATCTTCACTGTGCTTCTACTTGTTGTGAGGTATTTGCTTCTCTCCTTGGCAGTATTGGTATTTGTTTGGTTTTCAGGCAATGCTTCTGTGTTGTTTTCCATGTTGATACTAATTAGAGCTATAGTGATACAATAATCTCATGATACGATGCACGATATTCTGCTCACAATACAATATATATTGCGATATTTAGCAGACGATACAATTGAATACAGTTTTGTAATTTTATGAAAGAATTTAGAGGGACAGAGTGATTTTGGTGACATTTTGAATTGAATTTGGTGACTGTTATAGAGTTGGATTGAATTAATTTAACTGAAAATTGATTAAAAGCACCAACTACACAATACCTGGCTCTGGTTGGACACAGACTTAAAGTCGACAGCTGGACAAAATGAATCAAAGTAGTGGTGAGAAAACATGTTTCTTTTAATTGAAACAGTCCAAACTGTAGCTGACATGCATTAGTAAAGTAAATAAAGTGAACCAAGTTCCTGCTCTGAATAGTTTGATAACTTTTTAACCTGAACATCTTAAGAAATCACTAAGCCTGATGACCTGATCACTCTCCCAGCAAAGCAAGCAGTGAGTGAGCAAGGTGACAGTTGGATGTTACGATACTTGCGAATAAATATTGATTTTTTTTTCTAGGAAAGAAAATATCGATATATATCGCAAAATCAATATTATTACACAGCCCTAATGCCCATTAGCCATTTTTTGTCATCAGGTTTCAATCCAGCTGATGATATGATGAAACTGAAGAATTTGGAGGTTTACCTTCCAATGCATTATCACCGCTGGCAGCAAAACGACCCACAGCATTATGCTACTGCTACTTGCCACCATACTTGAAAGTTAGCACATTATATCTGAGCCTCATCTTGACTCTGACAGAAATTTGTTTTATTAACAAATAACTGTCTTTGTCCATTTGATCTGTATCAGAGGACTTAATAGTGAAGTTCACATTGTAATCTGGGATGGGTGACAAATAATTTCAGTGAATTAAAAGAAAAAATCCCAAACAATCTATCCTGGCTCTCACAGAGTTCCGTTTTTAAACAGTGGCACGTAGCGGATACATAGTTTTGTAATGCAGATCAAGATCGCATCTGAACCAAACCCCACATGGGCTGTTTGCCTCGGCGTAAGGCGGCCCTGTCTGGGGAAGCTAAATGGATTTGACAATGGGATTTGATGGTCTTTGTAGTGAGGGTAATTAGGTTTGATTGACTGTAAAGTGACTGGTGGGGTCCAGATCTGGGAGGGGAAATGATCAGACACTTGAACCACCCACAAATTAATGAGATTCAACTTTGCCTGCGCTTATTGTGCTGAGGAAGAAAAGAACAGTCGACAGAGTGATGAGAGAGGAAGGAATGAGGAAGCATGAGAGTGTGGTGTGAAATAAAGAGATCTATGGAGGAAGAGACAAAATAAAGGGAACAGAGACATCTGAAACCTGTCTCACTACCTGAACTTAGAAGGGTGAAACTTTAAGATTATGTTTTTAATGCAAGACATTCTTGAAGAAAAGGTTGCTTCACACGTCGACAGTAGTTTGCTGAGAATAATACATGTCTGGACAGCAGTGGATGACTTTTTTTTTTTTCATTTTTACTCTGCCAATTTTTGTTTTAGAGAGCACACAGTATATTTACTCCGTTTGTGGAACTTGTTTTGAATAAATCTAATTTTCTACATGTCTCAGTTCATGCTGCCTGGTCTTGTGGGACTAAGCTGAGATGCAGCCGCCTAGAAGCTCTGTGCCGTCATTGCCTTCGGGCAGATACCGATTCTTTCTGGAGATAGAGCACAATCTAATATGCTGTTATTTATTACGACGAGTGCATGACGGCAGATAATCCTGGCGCCCTTGTTCCCGTCTTTTAAGGTAATTATGGAGTTCAACAATCCATACGAAGCAGTTGCAAAGAATAGCTTGTACTACTTGCACTCCAAATTGAGGGCAAAGAAAAAGTGGCTTGCTAAAAGTTTGGTGCCACACTGAAGTGACATCAATATGCACATGAAGTAAAATATGCTTGTTCTTGTGTGTAACATGTGTAATAAACTACTGTACCTTGTAAAATTATTCATACACATTGAACTTTGAGCTTTAATGAAACAGGCCGACACAAAGTTGAGCAAACTTGAAACGATTATTTGCAACTCATTTGATAAAAAATGATCAATGCCCCTTTTACTACTTCACCTCGAAATAAAATACAACCAACTGCCTTAAAAGTCACTTTATTAGTAAATATAGTCAATACTTGTACTAAGAAATCCTTGCCTCAAGTCTTTTTATTCAATTACTTTGATAATATCTTCTCAGTTCCCACTGATGAAAAGTTTTCCCACATGATTATAGTACCATCACCACTTTTAACCACAGGAATTATTTATTCAGTAGGTTTTACGTTTCACCAGATGCAGACTTGACCTGTACACGATACTTGTCAAAGTTACATTATTGATCTGAGACATGTATCATAATCCTGCATAAGAATAAGCTAGACAGTAAGTCTAGATGTAAATCAGAAATCTGATTGAGGTTTTATTTAATTAGCAAAAAGAAAAAAAATCACATTTCAGCAAAATTTCAGAATTAACCATCACCTGCTGTTTGATTAGAGCATAATTAGGTGATTTTAGGAAGCAACTGTTGCACTGGATTTTTTTTTTGTTTGTTCATTGTTTATTTGAATGGGGACACAAATTTAGTATACACAATACTAAACTAATGCTTTGCAATACATGTTCCCAGATGGACTTTTAACCACAGAGACATGAGTAAATAAGGATTGTAGAATAAAACAATGTAAAAAAAAAAATCAAGAGGTTTGTTTACTTTTCCAAGACAGTGCATATAATGAATGAATCTAAGACTGCAATTTCTGGAGGCAGAAATTACACATGGGGGAATAAACATGCAGCAAATAGAGGAGCACTGAAACATATATCACCGTTACATTGTTGAAAGGTCTGCCCTTGTTTTTTACGTTCTATATCAAACACGAAGGTCGGCTTCAGCTATAATATCCGCTTCATTTTTTCAAGCTAAGCTGAGGTAAAGCATTTTTTCAACATTTTTTTTTATCTGCTTGTGTCTCTGACCTTCACGTCTCTAAAGCTATCTACCCCGGTAATATTATTTGCAACGTCTGCCGAGCTGTGGGGACACTATGCAAACTTGGAGAGGCAACCTGTCCACCCCGCCGTGGCATGTCAGCTCTTGTCTATGATCACCTGGCTGGCATGGCTGCTACGCAGGTATGTGCTGGCCTACTGGCAGCTGTCAGTGTCACGCAGAGCCATCAATCTGCAGCTCCAGCACTGTCAGGCCTGACAGGGCTCTGCCAGCCACAAGCAGTCAGCCGGCTGCACAGAAATATGTCACTTTGTTTTAGCATGCCACAATAATGGAAACATAAATTAAGAAAATGTTTTCCGTGTTTAAAAATACACAAGGGGAAGAAAAATAAGCTGCAGCCAAGTTTGAGAGAAAACGCAGAGAAGTGGACGGGCTATCAGGTATGGAGTCAAAACGTGAACTGAATGTCAACATGTAGGGGTTTCTGAACATCTGGAAGGTTTTTTTTCTATGAGGTCTGAAAAATTATACAATGTTTGGAATTTATTCAGGTTTGGATGCGTGTGGGGAAAAAACAGAATATGGAAAATATTCATCCTCAGAACCTTTGAGCACATTTTATATACATTTTTAAATTTATTTTCAACTCTATCAGTCCATCCATCCATTTATCCAATTTACCATCCATCCATCCATCAAAAAGTAATCCAAAGCTAATTAAAAGTATTAACTTTTGAAGTAAAAGTGTTTTCCAACATGACTGACATTAAAGAGTCACAAATTCAACTCTTCCCTCTTTGACGCCCAGCTTGTGTAGTTGGATGTAAAACTTCTACGGAAATAAAAAAAACATAGGGAATGCAAACCTTGCAGTCTGCTGTCAAGGCCTAACCTAACTAACCTCACAGACTTATTTTTCCCTCATATTTATGAAATATACGCCTCTCCCAGAGAAGCCCACTTTTTTTATTTGTGTAAACATACACCATTTGATCCACAGCGAGTGAAAGTTTGACAAGAAGGATGCATAAATAGAAGCTGCAGGCCCATCATTGTCAACATGCCAACTGCTCTCTGCAGAGAATCATACAGACACAGAGACCTCATTTTAGCAGGCCTTGCTAAGGGGAAGAATGCCTAAAAAACTTAGCAGCTCAAAAAAAAAACAAGACACACTCACACTGAGCTTTGGAAGAGGGAAGGAGCACAAACATTTCTGCCATAAAAATCAATTGTGGCAACACCATCTTGCGCTGAACTCCATGTCCGTTATTACCAGCACATTAATTCACTCACCTTTAGGCTTTATGATTTGTAAGTGCGAATATAGATTTTAAGTTGTTTTTATCCAGCTTCCAGATGCTGAATAAACAAAGATAACAGCATAAAAGATGATTATATTGTGCGTTCAGTGGCTATGTTGGAACATATGTTTCATGCCAAAACACATTTATCATCAACTGTATTCTGTTAAAGCAAAGCAATGTATGGATTTGCATTTTTCTGGTGTCTGGAAGCTGTTGCAGTGGATTGAGGCAGCTGGGTGGCCTTCCATCCATTCAGCTAAAAAAATGATGCAATGAAGACAGAATTAAAAAGATAAGTGCATGTTTAGAGCTTTTGTATGTTTAAGGTTTTAGTGAAACAGCTGACTATATTCAGGGGGTTAAAAAAGTCAGCTGTGTAATGTCTTCCTTCTGAAAGTCTTTTTTTACACTTTGTCACATGACCACCACAAAAATCCATGTATTTTATAGGAACATAACACAAGAAATGAATCATTGGAAATGTTTATCAAAAGTGAAAGTTGTCTTTTTCAGTACATCATCTGACATTTGTGGCTCTGTTAAGGTTACAGACCTCTGGTTTAGATCAAAGCATATTTATGAATAAGAAAGGCCCAATCAAAGTTCAGACCTGTTTGTAATTGGAAACTGGAAACACTCTCCATGGCTTAGCTCTAGCTATTTCACCACTGAGCTACAAACCGACTGTTCAAAACTGTTAGAGGCAGCAAAACATTGATCTGCAGGATATAATTTGAAAAGAAATGCAAAACAAAGCTTAATTTTTTTTTATCTCTAATAATAACTATGTACCATTTTTTCAGTTTTTCATTTGTCTAAAACACAAAATACCAATAAAATCTGCATTTTTTTTTGCTTACGTTTCTCAGAAAAAGGTCGTCCTGGTACCAGCCTGAAACATAACGGTCTATCTATTCATTTGCTGCGATTTTTGTTTTTTTTTGTCCATATGTGCTTCATGCCAGACCACATTGTGCTCAAAAAGCGAACAGGCTCTCCGGGTCTTTTGAGAGCTTAGCGAATTTGACTGGGAATACGCAGATGACATGCGGGTTCAGACACTCGCCCCAGACGGGGGGGCTGACCCCGGTGATGCCAGCCATGCCGGCGACCAGAGGGGCCTGCTTCTCCTCACTCTGATGCCTTTAGAGAAGGAAAGTTCAAGTCCTCCACCACGCTGCAGCTCTGTGCAGAGCCCAGCTTTCTGCTGCTGACATTGTTCCATTCCATTTCCTTGCAGTAAAAATATCCTGCTCTTAGCCTGTAATAGACACAGGCATTAGCTTGAGTTCATATTCTGCAGAGCTCAACAGTCACTTCCACTGATCTAAAGTGGTTCTGTAAATGTTGAACAGCTGGTCAGTTCAAGAGAATCCACTTAGAGCAAATTAAAACAAATTGAGTGACTGGGTAATGATTTTATAAGATATTTCATACATTAAGATTTCAAATACTTAACTGAGAGGAGTGTTTAGTGATACACTTCTCTTATCTATCTGTCACTTTGTTGGAAAAGTGATACAAAGAGAGGACATCATTTCAAGGGGTTATTTTTTTTTATATTACCACTTTCCTAAAAGCATTCATCTGCTCTCCCTCTCCTCTTTCCTCCATCCTGGTGCCATCATGGCAAAAAGCTAAATGAATTAAACTCTCATTAAAAATGCATTTCATTGTTAATCATGTGCGAGCAAAGAGGATTAGGTTGCAATTTGTGAAATGACATAAAATCTATCCCTTCTCAAAAAGAGACTCTTGAAATTGCGTTAAACAAAATACTATTATCCATCAAGCAGTCCTTTAAGCCACAAAGTGAGCAAACCAGTAAATCCCTAAAATAGATAAGACACTGACCTCTGCTTAATTCTCATAACACAATAGGCATATGTTTACCCCATCTGCTCAGCTTATGCATCCAAAAACACAGAAAACAACGCTGGTTCTACTCAATTTCTATCAGTCTGATCTCTTAAGAGCAGGTGTCTAAACTATCTATTTCAGGATTTCATTTAGCCTTTTAACCCCCAGAATTTAAAATTAATGTCAAAAATGCTCAGCCATAATTAATTAATGGTGAGAGGAATTACACGAGTCTCTTTGTGTTGCTCCCTTCTGTGTTTCCCCAAACCATAGCGGAAAACAAGAGTGATGCTCCGCATGAAATATTGATAGGAAAATCACCTCAAATAACCAACTCTTCGAATATGTGAAGCACATGTAGAATTTTAGAGCAGGCAGGGAGACAAGAGCCGAGAGTCTCAAGCCAAGGCTGTCAAACAGGGAGGAGAGGAGGCGCAGAGAAGAAAGATGCGCAACAAGAAAACATTGAGTTTCCTGCTATATATTTTCCAACCAAACAGCTTAAAAGGAAACCGAGACGCGGGGCACGAGCGCAAACCACCGAGCTGCTTTAACCTCCACCCTTCTTCTGGCTGGAGCTTACATTCCCATTCATCAGACGCATTAACGGAGCCCTGCATGCGTTTGTCCTTCCTTAAGATTGCTTTCCACAAAGAAAAACAACTGAAGGAACAGAAAAAAAATGTCAAGGTTAAAAAAAAAAAAATAATGCCGGTAACGACCTTGACAGAGGAAAAGCTGGCAGCGCCGAGCACCTCCTGCATTAGGAAAGTGGATATTCCATATTTTCAAGTTTGCCATTATTAAGATCGGCCAGAACTCCGTGTCGGTGCACAACACAATCTCTGAAATGTCTGAGGCTGCAGGCAAGATAGAGTTTAGATTTCTGGCCTGTGCAGGGTCGGGCTGAAATTATTGTCTTGATGATCAGGTCTGTTTGGACTTCTGTGGCTCATTTAGTGAGCCTACAATACATTAAGCGCAGAGAAGCCCAAACAAGACTCCACAATATAAAGATGTATCTACATCAAGGCATAAATAGCTTAGCTTGTTTAGTAAGATAGAAAAAGTTAAGTAAACTGCCACAAGCGCAACGCACAACTAAATGTGTACACGGCCCCGGCCTGATGCACTCCTATCAGTCAAACGTCCCAGATGATTTGCACTTTACTCAGCCTGTGGTAACAAGATGCAGAGTGAGTGTATCCAAAAACCTATGCTGATAATAATTCATCGTGTACCTCAACCCAGAATTAGTCCAAAGATGCACTCCCTTCACAACCAGGTCGCTGCACCTCATTTCATTTTTTATATCTTCCCCCCTCACAGATATTTTGGTATTTCAGTTTCAAGGCAAAGGATACGTGATAAATGAACATTGGAAAAAGCTCATTTTTCCTCCTCGTTGCGTTGTTATTGCATCTCATAAACCTGGTCTCATAAATCTGGTCTTTCAACAGGGGTGTGTAGGCCTAGGAGAGCTGCTGTTTACATCTTCCAAACAAAAAGGAAACCGAGGGCGTGAGGACAAACAAATAAGTTCAACACACTCCCACCTGTTTCTGGTTGGAGCTTAAATTCCTACTCTTCAGACACATTAACAGAACGCTGCTTTTGTTAGATTTCTTTCTGCATAGAAACAAGTAAAAATACATGAAATTATTCCAGGTTTAATGAAAAAAACATGCAGGTAAGAACCTTGACAGCAGAAAAGCTGGTCATGCCAAGTGCATCTTGGATTAAGAAAGCGAGTTTTCCATAATTTTCCAAGGTCACCGTCATCGAGACAGTCCAGTAATCTAGGTGTCGGTGCGCAGCACAATCCCCCACTATCTCGGAGGCTGCAGGCAACGCTGCCCATGTCATCCTCATGTTTTATTCATTCTGAATGTCATATTATGGCATTCAGAAACCAAGATCAAAATCTGCTCTGGCAGAAATATTTAATATCGCACCACTTCTCCATCCTTCTCCATCTGGTTTGCCAGACACAGAGGGAGAGGGGGTAGACAGCCTCCTTCAGCTCAGCCATGTTGGATTATTGAAAGTAGAGCTTTCAGAGAGGTCTCTGCTCAGGGAACAAAAAAAAAACAAAAGAGCGAGAGAAGAACTGTAGCATGCATCAATTATCTTGGAGAGTCTGTGGCGTGCTGGAGACTGTCTTGTCATATTTCCCAATGAGGCTGGGCGATGGAGAGGTCCTTGGCTAGCACTGACATTTAGAAACTGGTGTGGAAATCCCAGTCTGTTAGTCAAAAAATATGAATAAATAATGGACAAAAGAGTGCACTGACTGCCTGTAAGGCCTCCCAGGCTTGAAATTCCTTCAGTGTCATTGCCGTAACTAGACACACGAATCAGCCTCTGTCACTGTGTTTTTTCCTCCACGTGCGAAACAATGGCAGCTCACACTGATCAATACACGACCGGCTGCCGTTGCTGCAGGACAGAGGAGTCATTACAGTGTTTCTGGAAACTGTTGTACTATTGTTTTTTTTTACATTGCTTCCATGTAATGAATGGTAAACTACCAGAGCCATAATGATCATGTTGCGATTGCCATCTGCACAGCAATCTCTGGTTTAGTTGATAAAGCGGGCCTTAATTTCCTATCTTTACATGCAGCCTGTATTTTCCAGCAAGTGTCTCTGTAAGCAAACAAAATATTTGAGTTTATTTGTGACTACTTTCCAATAACTGGAAGCATGACTGAATAAAATGTGTTCAATTTTTAGATGCAGCAGGGGGAGAATGTTTTTTGTCTACAGAATGTGGATAAGTAGAAAATACCAATTCTAGCATAACCTCTCTTTTGTCTGGAAGCACAGACTGAGCTACGGAAGCACTGTAAACATGAGAGCTGAAAATAAGCTAAAATAAAGAACTCCCTCCCCCTGCTTCTCTACATTAGTATCAGCGGCGGAGTTCAAATCCGTGTGCAGCAAATTTCCATGAAACCCTCTCTCCACCCTTGTGCTTCTTGTCCCCTGAACTCCCCGTCTCCGTCTCTGCAGCAGCATGTGGAGAAGCAGCGTACCTTTGTTCATGTCAATCAGCTGCTTCTTCTTCTGCTGACGCTCCTGCTTCTCTCGCTCAGCTTTCTCCTTCGCCAGCTTGGCTCTCTTGATCTTCTCCTCCATCTCCCTCTTCTTGTGGTTCTCCTTCACGGCTTCCTGATGAGCCGCACACACACACACACACACACACACACACACACACACACACACACACACACACACACACACACACACACACACACACAAACAGATAAAATCAGAATGTTACTCTGCCACCTTCACTCTTTTATCATCTTCTACACTGTATAGTGTACAGGAACAGCAGAATGCCATCAACAAATTCTTATTCAGCAACTGGCTTGATAGAGATAAGCGTCTGGAATAAACAATGTATCTGTTGCTGTGTATAGGCCTTTTTTTATTATAAGCCTATCTATCAGTGAGGTTTCTGTACATGATTTCAGTCCCACAGCTGATTTAATGCCAAACCTACATGGATGAGGACATTCACACATAACCAGTGCTTTCAAAAAGTATTCATAGCCTTTGGCTTTTACACATTTTATCACATAGCACAAAATCCAAAGTATTTTATAGATATCTTATGTGATACAAAAAATATATATATAAAAAATGAAAGAATGTTGCTTGTCTTGTCTGCTATTTTAGCAGAATAGCTTGGTTATTTAATACATTTACCAGCAAAGGTTCTACAGCTTTTCTTGTAAGAATTGCACAAAGTGCCACTATACAGACATAGAGCATCAAAAACCTTGGCACTCTCAATAATTAGCTAACATTTAGGCATAATGCATAAAGTGGCCCAGAAGACCCCCGCCTGGTCACAGTAGATTCTTCTGATGAATGCAGAAAATTCACCTATTCATGGATTTTGTTGTAAGGAATAACTAACATGTTTTAAAGAAAATGCATCTTTGGAAGCTAAAACACCAGGCACCATGTTATGGAACACCATTCTCATTTTTCTTGACGCCAATAGCTACACCCCAAGACCAGAGATAAAAACAAAAAACAAGTATCAACTTGATAATTATGTTCGGTCAGATGGTCAATAACATAAAATCAGATTAAAATACATTGAATTTTGTGGCTCTAATGAGACAAAACGTGGAAAGGTTCAAACTGAACGCTTTGGCAAATCTCTGCACGACATAACACAGGAATAATTCTTCAGACAACACTGGAAAGACATTTAATTGAGAAAGCAACATGTGGCAGTCGTGTAGGGAGCCCAGCATTCAGAAGGCATCCATCTCCTCCGCGGTCACCAGCTGAAATGCCAGAAAGGAACCCGGGATGGAGAGATAATAAACCGCATGTCTTCAGCACTGTACAAATCTGTCAGTTTGTTCTGCTGCAAGGAGAGAATAAGATGCAACTGTGTGACCTTTGGAGACAACAAAATGCTGTTGCATGCTACGCCTGTGGTGCAGCAGAGGTTCCACGTGTGGGAGGTCATACTTCATGTTAGTAAATCCATACGATTATGTGCGCCAAGGTTGGAGTCCATTTACATCTTTCTGCTTCAGCTCATCGGTGGTGTTCCCTCTCCCGTATGCATCCATGTGGGCAGCTTTAAGCGAAGGCATAACCCTCTCTGAGCGGTGACATAATATGTGGCGACAGCAGGCCCCCCATCCGCTGCCCCTGTGGTCCTGATGAGTGCGCCGTGTTGGCAGCTAAGTCAGAGGGATTATGGGGATTGCGGGAAAGGAACAAGGAAAGAGCGGCTCATCATGCCAGTCAATAGCAGGGCTTTTCTACACGTCCAAGGACACGGGCCCTCGTTGTCACCGCCTCTTTGATGGATGACAAGGGCACCGATGGCGGCAGAGACGGAGAGAGAAGAGCAAGGTGGAGTAATTGTGATAAAAAAAAAAAAAAAAAAAATCAGGTTTAAATCCTGGAAATAAACAAAATGATAGTGAAGAAAGGGAAAGTAATATTGTGTGTGCGTTGTGAGACTGTGATTACTTGTCTCAAACTACTGCAAGTCAGCGACGTCTCTCATTCCAACCTGTATTTAATCACCACATCAAGGCTGTGTAAATTAGACCACTGCCCCCTGCACAGGATATTGATTGCATCCACTCTACCGCTGCTTTCAACAGGATGAGAGCTGTGCCTTGTATTAGCAACAAAACCTTTACCTCCCATATTTTCTCCAAATGATGAGCAGCTCTGACAGCCAACCACCAGCAGGGTTCAGCTCATTTCCAAATGAACGTTGCTGAAGTGCTTCAGGATAAAATCGGGGTAGAAATTATGTAGATTACGTACATAAGTCCTGTCGGCGAAACTTATTCTAAACAAACAATTAATTGTGACTGTAAACATGATTACGATACATAATTTAGCGGCTCTAATCAAACAACACTTCTAATTATCAAAGCCCTGCATCTGTGGTTTATTTTGAGTCCCTTTTCCAGTTCTGTGCGACAGGCTGAGATTTCCTTCAGGCGAACATCGATTGTATCGCGCTCAATTTTCCTGACAGCTCCGTTTATTGTGGGAGGACGTCCAAGATTAAAATAGTCTAATGAAATGTGACTTGATAAATAAACTGGTTGATTTGACATCTTGCTCAGATATTTCTCATTGGGCTCTAAATGTCCAGTTAGTTATCTAATGCATTCTGGACTAAACCAAACCATGCAATGTGATTTTAAGAGAAAACGTGGAAGGTTTTTCTCTTTGGTATTTGTATTTTGTTGTTTGTTCCTCTGAGAATCTGTTGTGCCAAAAAAAAGAAACAGCATGCATGCAGAAAATGGTTCCTCTGGTGAGATCAGAAAAAAATATTGAACTCTGGTTGAGATCCAGAGCTTTGTTGGTGCAAATAAAAAAGTTAAGATCAAGAGCTACAATGGAATATAAGCATGTTAGAATGGCCCAGTACTTGACAACTTATGCTCCCAAACTCTTTCCATCCAATCATTTTCATCTATTTTGCAAAGGAGATTAGGCAAATATCTTTCTATAGATGTATCTTTTTGGAGTACATAGAAACATTAGATATTTTCAGGCAGTCAGGAAGTTCAGGAAGTCCATTTAGAGTTTTAGGTGGTTTGGGCGTTGGGTCTGGATGTCTCCTTGTTTCCTCCCTTTTTTCCAGCTGCAGTTCATTTTAACACATGCAGAACTTACTATACACACCTTGTGACCTGGAAATCTGGATTTGTGTAAGTGAATGCTACAAAACGTAAAATGCATCTCCAAGTCCTTCTGGTTTTTAGAAAAAAAAATTGTTTATGCATGCATCACTATCAAATATTGGCTATGCAGATTTAAAAAAAAAAAGAGAAATGTAAAATTTTGTAATACAAAATCTTTTCCATTTGCCATTCAGCTGTCAGTAATGCTGTCCAAATACTAACATGGCAGTTCTTTACTAAGGCTATGATACCCAGTCAGGCTCTGCTGTCTTTATAATTTCTAAAATGTGTGTATTGTTCCTCCTTGACCTGTGCAACACAACACATCTCCCGCAGCATGGTTCCCTTCCCATGCAAATGAGTTTGCCGGTCCAGTGAGGGCGTAATAAGTATTTCCAACTGCTCGGTTGCACCAATGATCTCACACAGAGAGGCTGCCATCGCTATATCTCATTTGAATTTTACAAACACTACAACGCCTGGGCCTTAAGTAGCAAATGTGTTTATTAGCCATCTGCTGCACCGTGTGCCAGGATGTGGGGTGAAATGGCTTCAAGAAGTTATAGGTTACAGACTGGGAGGCTTCTGCTCCTGTATACATGTACTCACATATTGATGGGTGACCTCCAAAGTCGCTGTACAGTAAGTAAATATATCGCATAAACATGATGATGAATCAGCAGAGTCTAACAGCGGCGATCACTACTTATATTTTGAAGGAATAAATGAGGATTACATCAAATGGCACCTACAAGTATTAAAAACCTTCTCAGAAACATTCTATCCTGTTACTCTATGGACCCACTCTGACTGATTTGGTCATATTAGAAAGTCACTCCATTAACAAGGAAAACTGTTGGCTCATCCCAGCCCATCTGCTGTGCTTTGATAACTCATTAATGAAAAAGAAAAACTCCCCATCCTCCTGCTCATGGTCAGGATTACATATAACACTCCCTGTTATTGCATTTCACCCATACTCTATTTCAAAGTATGGCAGTAGCATTAAATTAACAAATTGTTGAACTCCTCAAATACTGGCTCAAATGATATTTTATTGGGCTTAAAAAAAGAAAAAAGAAAAAAAAACGAGGTGGGGGTGAGGGAGAGACGGAGAATGAAACAGAAGGAAAATAAGAGTTAATGGATTCTCTTATCAGTTACATTCAGTTCTGTGAGAACTGTCTGTCAATGCGTTTGCTCAAATGCCTTATGTGGTCGGGTGCATTAAGCTTCCGCTTTTTAGTAAAAGCAATTTAGGGTGACTGTACTGCAAGGGAATTCTTTAATACAGCAGATGCTTTGTGCTGTGAATGCGTTACAAAGGGCGGCGCGACAGAGAAGGAACTTAGCGAGGATGTTTTGTCCGAGTCAAACAACTTCATATCTCCGTATTTTAAAAGAATAATAAACAAATGTCAGCGGCGCATCAGGCGTTCCAAGAGGCTAAATCCAGCTAGCATGTTCACTGACAACAAGTCATCACGTTTATTTGATTTGCCATTTGTCACAATCAAGAAGGAGTCGATGCAAGTCAAAGATGAATAAAGCATAAGACCTTTTTTTGGAGGAAGAGATGAGTTAGCCTAGTTGTTTCACGGGGTAAGGAAAATAAAAACAACATTCAAATAGGAACAACCATTGATTCCATGTGCTCTGGAAGCAGATGGGATTAGCCTTTCTGTCAGTAAAGCTGAAGCGCCAAAAACTATAAATAATATCTGAGGAATGTGGTGATTAAAGGATTGTTTTTGTATGAATATATTAACTACACTATATCCCACTTACTTCTATCCCCTTAACCATAGCAGGAAATCGGTAATAAAATATTCATATCCAGCTATTTGCTTGAGAGAATAATTTATTTTCTTGGGTGGATGCCTCTTTTACAGATATGCAACTCTGGAATCCTTCAGGGAGTGCTGCGCTGTGCGCTCGTGCACTTTGATCAGAGAGAATGGGAAGAGGGTTTCACACGAGGATCAGAGTCAGAAAACGAGAGGGATTCAGACAAGGGGACCTTTCCATTTACATTAACGGGCGGCGAAGAGAAAAGGAGAACGCAGTCTGGACAGGATGTCATCATCCTGTCACCTGGAGCTTTAGGGGAGTTGCCAGGTGGGAAAGAGAGATGGCAGAGAGGCGAAGACAGGCAAATACATGTTTAGAAGACTGCAGAGAAAAACAGGGGATTTTACTTTACTTTTCAAATGGCTTCTATCATTACCAATTCTATTTGCACCTGGTTGATGCGTCAACAAACTATTAATTTTTCTCCATGATCAAATGCGCAAAGGAACATATTAAATGTTAAATAATGCACCACTGATTGCATTCTGACTGAAAACACCTCCAGTTATAACTTTTACGCAAATGAACAAATATAAAGTTAACTTTCATGCGACTTTGGGATAATTATCCAGTTTAAACGGCTGGTTTTGTCCAAGTTTCATTTCAGAAACAACCCAAGAATCACCAAAGCTGATTAAACACAAATATCACTGTCCACAGCGAAGGAACTTCAACATCAACGTGAACCGAGAAAGTGCTGAAAGGTGTTAAATAAATATTCTTGTGCCTGTTATTTTTATCAGCTAAAAAAAACTAAATGTGCAAGATTTTATTCAGATGAATGAAACAGACATTTTTAGAAGGAGATTGTAGATCAAAAGCACGTAAGGGGTCTTTTTGAGTGTGTTATTAAAACAGGCAAAGCGTTTTCTATTTTTTGGGGGTTATTGGGCTTTTTAATCGTTTTTAGTCTAAGTTCAGGAACAACAATGGGATGTGGGTCATTCTGTCTTCTGAAGTACTTGCTGGATGACTCAATGGGGCAGCTGAGTTGTTTGATGTTTGTGGTTCAATTTAAACTGAGATAAACACAGAAAGCAGTTTAATTAATGAGGAATATTTTCTGGTGCACCTAACGTTTTGTTATTTTTACTCTGTCAAAAATCTCGCCATAAAAGATTTTTTTTAAAGTATCTACCTGCATCACCTAGAGAAAGGCCAGATCTGTTTTGTTGCAGAACTGTTGAGGGCAGCAGAAAATCATTCATAGGGCCGCAAGTGAACCCAAGAGACCACACTCTGGTCAACATCAGAGTCTGTCTGGAATGCTTCACTTCTAGAGAAAATGTGTTCTTAATTCAAATTTTAAGCGAAATTGAAAAAAAAAATATAAAGCTTTTTCCCAAAACTTTTTCAAAGCAGTTTTTTTTCCCTCAATATCAGGAAAATCATTAAACTTAACCTTAGTTTAAAGGTTTTAATTTAGCAAATCATTACTAGAGTCAACAACAGCAAACACTTCTCCAATTGGTTAGCTTTGCGTACATCTCTGAATCCATTGTGACCATTAATAAAACTTACAACAAATTCAAAGGCTTTAGAATTTTTGCCATTTCAGCACATAAAATAATCTTTTAAATGTTGGGGACATTACAATACTTCTGTGAGAGAAGAGAGAATAGATTCATGAAAAATGACCCAATTTGACTGAATCAAAAGTATATAAAATCCAAAAGAAAGACTCACAAAAGACTGAAGTTGTTTTTATGTCCACCAGCACCTGAACGTTAGTCGGCTTTTACACGAAACAGAAAAGCGACAGTTCTTTACTAAGGCTATTATTCAAAACCTCACAGTCTGTTATAGCACTGGAAAACTATCTGCAAACAAAAAGGTATTTGATACAGGAAAAATGGCATATGGAAGGAAATGACAGCAGGAGGGCCTTGTTACATTCTTTCTGAGCACATTCAGAGAACTTACAAGAAACCATATTAGAAATATAAAGACTGAATATAAAGTTTTGTGCTGTTTTGGACTGAAAATCTTGTATTTTGAAGTTAGCAAGCTGAAATGATTGTTTCTCAAGTGAAAGAAAAAAACACATTGATGACTTTTGGAATTGCAGTGGGACAAAATCACCTTCAATGGTCTATTTCAGACTTAAGTTATGGTCTGTCAAGTATGACAAATATTACAAAGGAGATGAAATGTTGATGCCTTAAAGTAATCTTAATTTGTAAGAAAAGGTCTTTATTTTTACACCAGGGTCAGGAGATTTTGAGATGGGATGCTTTACTACACATGAGAGGTGAACACTACTGACAAAAAATAGAAATCTTAAATCTGTCGTAGCTATGTCATTTGGTTTCAGCATTTCCTTTACAAAAAAAAATAAAGAGGCCATAACATGAGAACGAATGCTAATTTATTTCAGTAGTTTAGTTCAGATAAAGATTCTCTACACATGCAGTGACACTTCAAGTTTTTATTTCTGCAGTTCACACCCTTCAGTCTGGGATTTATATATCAGAGTGTGTTTATGAGAGTCGCATCCTGAAATGAATTACAAACAGAAAAATTAAGTTCTCCATCCTATTTTATTTTCCTGGGATGCTCCTCTAATTGTGATCCCGATTTAACATTCAGTTTCAATGAGAACATTGTGATTTTTCACCATCTGTGGGGTCCTGCTGCAAAGTTTGATGAAAATGTGAGCATGTTGCAACCGGCTCTCATTTCACTAACACCCAATGTGTGCAAGCAAGCGAGTGCAAAGGCATGTGCATGTGTGGGTGGCGGCCGCTGTTAGGCGCCGTGTGTCTGCTTTATAGGAACGGCGTACGTGTGCCGTCGTTTTAAACTCACCATGAAGAGGAAGCGGAAGTTGGCCAGCTCTCCGAAGAAATCCTCCACGCTGACCGAGTGGGGGTCGAATGCAAAGTAGCTGCCGATGCTCTCGTACAGCTTCTGCATGTTCTTGTGCATGGTGGACAGCTTCTCGTACTGCTCCCGAGAATGTTTGGAGAAGCCGTGAAAAAGAGGGGAAGTCAAGGAAAACGGAAAACGCAACGCCTCAAACACAGACATTGAAAAGCTACAGTGACCAGCAATAGCTTGGAAATGTCATACATATGTTGGCGTACATTATATTTAAGATCCACCTATGTCAAGGTCAGCAGAAGAATGGGAAAAGAAATGGATAAAGGAGGGTCTTCATCTCACTTTGGAGTCAATGACAAGGAGAGCTAATAGCAGCAGCCCTGAAGTAATGGAAAGGTGTTTTGTAGGCAGCAGCATGACACAGATGGCTCCTGGAAAAGCTGATTGCAGTCATTGTTCTATTGTTTCGCACAACAACAGTGGGGTCAGGTTGTTTTGAACCTCACAGCTCACGTCGCACTGTGTAATTTACTGAACAGGCGGAGGACTTTTCTCCCGGTGAATGAGTATTGACAGCCGGCATCAGTTAAGCATTATCACAGCAGCCATTGACCTCATGGAGCTGCACTGGGGCACAAGACTCCCACCCTGAGCGCGATGCGGCGCAGATTTACGTGAACACACACGTGGAGGACAACAAACGTGGAAAAAAAAGGAGACCTTGAGCAGGAATTTCATTAACACACTGGTGGTCATCTTGAAATTACAGCTTTTTACGCATTTTATGCCGGTAGTTGTTATTGGTGCTGGCTATATTTGTCGTGAAGGATGAATATGAAACACGCACACGCAAGGACGGGGGAAAAAAAGACAGCATAACTTCATAAACAACCACTTGCATCAAGAGCAAAACTCATCCTGCCTCCACAATCATCAACCCTAAGTGAGGTGAACAGCTAAGAGCACTTATAACCATAGAGTGGACATGTACAGTAGCACATGACTCATGTGGGTTCAGTGCAGCTCAGCTGGTGGACAGTCTGCAGGCACACAATGCTAAAGACAGCAAAGTGTGATGATGAAATGTTTCTTTATTTCTTTTTTGTTGACACATAGACCAGTACAATATTCAGGTGTTTTATAGAAACACGACCGATAGACCAGGGGACGAACGTAAGAACAGGGGAGCAATACAGATATTTACGGCACCTTCCTTCTCCCACAAAGAAATTCATTTACCACCCATGTACCGCCACAATGCGCTCCGCCACCCATTTGTTCAGACCGTGATGATATGAAATTTATTGTGCGCTTCGTCCGTAAAGCTACACTTATACTGTAACCATCAACTGCTCAGCCGCCCGCCGTGTTGAGTCTATCTGCTCACCTGTATAAATAGTCCTGCATCGCTCTGAACCAGCAGCTCCTGGAGGAGAAAAGCTGCCCTGGCATCGCATTTTAAAGATGCTTATTGGTCCCCAAAAAACGATGAAAACCCGGGCATTAACCTTAGTCAATAAAACCCCCACGGGCTGAACTTGAAAATTGGACCTTATGCCGCCAACACTTAGCTTTCGTCAATAACTCATAGGCGGAAGTCAGAGCTCCGTGCAACTCAATAATGTTCCGGCCGGAAGTGTGTGTTACTGTGTGTCAAACAATGACTGGCGCAGCCTACTATTATAATGTACTCAGGGACCATTTCTTTATTATTACACATACATATTTGTAGAATACAATTGCGTCCCATATCGGTTCAGTACAGGACGCTACATTTAACAGCCATTTACGGGACGGTTCCGTATTTTACAGGACGGGTGGCGACCCTCAGTTACAGGCTATTTCTAAGGCTTCTGGGAAACAATTTAGCTGTGAAACTTGTTATCCACAGAATAAGAATCCAATATTAGAGTGGTGAACCAACAGGATTAACCAATCAACCAAAATTACTCCAACTGTTCAATATCAGATGAGAATCTGAGAAAAGTGAAGTTTATGAATGAGATGTAATCCATACGATTTTAAAGTGTTTTTTTAGTATTACATTTCTGGTGGAGTATTTTTCCTCTCGCTTGTCTTGTTTTTTTCCTTAAAACAGAAAAAAGAAAACGTAATTTATATCAAAGCTATAAGAAGCTTTTGGTTCTGCTTACAATTTCAATCTATTACGTGTGTAACGACTGAGTTTAATTTATATTCATTTAAATTGTCCTACAAAGTAGAATACAGATGGAAAATATCCATAAGGCAAAACAAGGTTTCAATTGGGGCAGGTAAAGTGAAATACCTGCAGCGCCACCTGATGACAGGAAGTACAAAATCAGTCTCTGTATTTGTCTGTTTGGAGTGTTAGTGTTCAACGCCAGAAGAATTGCTGGACGCACATGCAAAATAAAAGACTACAAAATAAAGAGCAACAATGAAAATTAAAGATTAATAATACCAAATTCATCTAATTAAATGTGTTTGTCTTTCTTATGTGTTTCCCACTGCCATCCATTCTAAATTGATGCTGTTGCTGTCAACCGATTATTAAAGGCCATCATTTGACAACACTTCGCTGCTTGCTTGTGTTACTCCTACGAAGGTCCCAGCTTCCGAGTCTGGGTGCAGTTATAGGCAATTAGTGTTCTTTTACAGTCGCCTTGGCAACATTCATGGTCAGGTGGGACAGCATGTGGCCTGCGATTACCAGGGCCAAACAGTTATCAAGACATTGTTCTTTTTGAACAGCCTGCTATTATTGCGTGGAGGCCACGCAGCTTTCCAACGTGTCCCGTTTTGATAGTTTATAATCAATGCTGTATTTGGGATTTTTCTGTTTCCCCAGCTAAAAACTCACCAATGAAATCATGAGCAAAACATATTACATTGATCCAAAAAACACACAATTGTAGAAGTGTTTTATGGAGTTTTGTGCATGTGGAGGAGGAAGAGGTGTAGATTTGTTGGATTTTTTTTTTTGTAAGGTCACACTGGGACAGTCAGAACATTGGGCAGCGAATGGGCTTATTCTTCCGTCTCTCTGTATCCATGTCTGCCTGGACGCGATTTACCCCCATTGCTCCTGTCAGACCTCTGTTATCTCTTCCTTTGTACACCTCCCTCAATCTCCTCTTCTTTTCTAGAGAGCCCCAGCGGATGGATGTGAAAGTAAAACTTTGCCAAAGTAACATATCTTTTCAACATCAAAAGGACTCTTGAGTTTTGCAGTACTGGAGTTGTGATTTTTTTATGGGAAAGTGGAAAAATAACTTTTTAGAATCTAAAATGCAGCTAGTACATCATACGGCCTTTTAAAAAAAAAAAAAAAAAAAAAAAAAACGTTGCTAAATTAGGTAAGAATGAAAAAAAGAAATAAGAAGTGTTTAAAATCATATGAAAAAGGGGGTGGAGAAAATGATCATCATAATCATGTCAAGAAATCAAAGGGAAAAAATACACATCACTATAATGTTTCCATTACATGTTTGCAATATGTTTATCACTCCTATAATTCTGGGGGAAAGTAAATATAAAAAAAAATCACTTCAAGAACTTACAATTGATCAAACGGAGGCTATTCTGTAGTTGTTTCAAATTACACTACGGTGAACCTCAAGATTCTGCATAAGGCCCCCTGTTGTTTCTGTGAACGGTGTACAACCCTACACTGTTTATGGTAGTAATAATAGATGCAGCCATCTGTGAATTGAAATAACAATTCAAGACTATCATAATCATTTCTGATTTAGTACCACATACAATCGTGGCACAGATTATTTGTTTTTTAATTTTTTGGTGAAAATATTGGAAATGGGTCAGTCAGACTGTCATGAAAAAGTCTGATATCCACATCAGCAAAGAAAAAGAAAGAGAAAAAAACAGATCTGAGTCAGATTTCTGTGCTCCTTGAACATAAAACCTACATCCTGGTTCTAAGTCACAGGGCTGTGCATCGTTACTGAGGTCCTGTGATCAATAGCCTTTAGCATTAACACATATAAGGCTTCAGGATTTTATGATTGCAATCTTGTAATGTGTTTTTCTTTTTTTCACGGAAGGTGCCATCAAACTTAAATTTGACTTAATTACTTGTGGTGCCTGATGTAGCTTGTGGCTCTCTGGATGTTTTATTTTCCCCGATTTACTCCCCTTCCCTTCTCACTCCCTGAAATGCCCACGTATGCAGTGTGGTAGATGTGTCCCGCTGGGGACTGGACTGAAGCTGGCTGGGCTTTTGCTCTTCATATTTCCACATCAAAGACATGTCATATTGATGGAGCCTGACGCACACTATCCTGCAGCAACACAACCTGCACGCTGGAGCCGCCATCCAGCATGCATACAAAAACAGAGTGAGAAGGCAAACATACTCACAC
>CAEGAF010071956.1:0-29203 GCA_903067075.1 Micropoecilia bifurca | reverse complement strand
GTGAGTGAGTTGCTAGGTAACCAAAGAGTGAGTGAGTTGCTAGGTAACCAAAGAGTGAGTGAGTTGCTAGGTAACCATAGAGTGAGTGAGTTGCTAGGTAACCATAGAGTGAGTGAGTTAGCAGAATGATTCCACTCTAGTTCAACCAGCAATGAGAAATTTAGCATCTAAAGTCTTAGGTCTGCCTAAATCCCCCAGAATGCAGTGCGGTTCTGGATGGGAGTTCTGCTAAATTATTGAAAAGTCTATCAGACATATTATGTATTGATATTGATCACGTCTCTATTACCATATTGTTTTTGATTTATTGTCCGGCCCTAGTGCAGATTAGCTCCTCCAGCTAATAGTTGTGGACAATAAATACTTTCTTTTTATTTTCTCTCTCAGTAGTATCATTTTTGTAACTTGCCTTTTCCACACCAACAAACCAGAAACATTCAACCTAAAAGGTTTCAGGCCTACTATTATTTGTTTATGCTGGGTTTTTTTTTGGTTTTTTTTGTTTACATATTTTATGTTTAATATACTGTAGAGCAGGTAAAAAAAAGACTTAAATTATTTAGTATTTTTGAATTGGACTAAATAAATTTGAGCGTCTGAGTACGTTCAGCTTGGCAGCTGGCGTCAAACCTGTTTTCATTTTGGGCCACATTAACATCACAAATGTTTTTAAAGTGCCGGTTGTGCCAGAATGTATTGAGAAACCTGATGAACGGTTGGAGCTGTCTCTGCATTTTATACGTTTTCCTTAAAATTACCTTAGCAGTATTTTTAAAGAAATGGCAGTGTGTCAGTTTGATTTACTTTCATTTTGTTAAAGCAAAAATGTTCTATTTAGTTAATTAGTACTAATTTCTGTAAGAATGAAGTTATTTTCATGTTGTCGCTCATGTTGTCACCTTCTTGTGTCTCTTCCAGGACTCAGATGCCTCCTTCTCACCTGCTGATCTGCTGGACTTAATTTCACCATCACTTCTGATTCCCAACATCCTCACATCTTGGTCTGCAACATTATAAGATTCATACAAATCTTGACTTTAAGCAATTTGCAAATCAAAAGTTAACATCAGCTTTCTCTATAAACTTGGAGGATGTTTAGATTACACTGCAGCCTCTGGAATCTAAGATTTGAAGAATATTATAGGATGTGTATTTTAAAAATGAAGCAGAGATTCTGTTTTTCTCTTTTGTGCTGTGCTCAAACTGAAACTAAAAGCTAAATTAACACATTAGAAGTAGATGTTATTTTTACCTTTTGAAAATTTAGCATTTGTTTTCATTTTGGGTTGTGTGTTGCTCTCTCGTCGGGCAAACCTGCATTTCAGTGTGTATTTATTTCGGGGCAAGGACACTTACGTGTGAGCTTGTAGTAATCAACACAGAGTCCATTGGGTCTTGTTATATAACTGGTATTATCTGTGATGTGTGTGTGTGTGTGTGTGTGTGTGTGTGTGTGTGTGTGTGTGTGTGTGTGTGTGTGTGTGTGTGTGTGTGTGTGTGCGCGCAGAGTTTGCAACTGCTGACGCAAGAGTCTCCCAAAAACTGCGAGCAGAAAGCGATTCCCTCCATTTTCAAAACGAAAAACTTCCTCCCACATTCTTTTCCGTGCTCCACGCCATGGAGGCCCACGTTGCCATGGTGACCTCACCGCCCAATTCAGCCCTGATCCACTTGGATTCTTTTGATTAAGCGCTACCCTTATTTCCTGCCTACGGAAAGACAAACGTCTGGTTCTGCTGCAGAGACACGGTGGTGGAGAAATGGCTGCAGTTTGCGATCTGGTTTTAGCAGTTTCTGCTAGTTTTCTCATTTAAGTTATGGTGGATTAATTTAATGGTTTAGATTATTTTTTTTTACTTTTAGTATGAGGTTACATAGACTAAATCTCTAGTGATTTTATTCTGAATAAGAAGTTTTTCTTTATTGATCTAAAAATGCCACTTTAGGGGCGTTTTCACAGATGATAGTCTGGTACACTTGGTTCAATTTGAGACCTAAATTGCAACTTTTATTACTTTTCAGCTGGTGTGGTTTGGTTTCACACTGGGCTGCCTTTGAGAAACCTGTTCCCCTCCTCGCCTGTGGTGGCGCTGCCCTAAGAACTACTGAAGGAAACGACACGAAAACCTTCGAAGGAAACATTGAATTCCTTCTTTATGAAATGTGAAAACAAATGAAGTGGAGTGAGATTTTAATTGTTGTAGAGTTCCTCTTTTGTCTTTGGTAAAAGACCATGGGCTATTTCTCATAGAAATAGCTAATTTCTATAGCTATGAGCTATTTTTCACAGAAATGGCTCATAGTTCATAGACTATGAGCTATGACAAATAAGCTAACAAACAACTTTGTTAGCTGGTTTGTTTAGCAAACAAGCTAGACTTGCTTGTTTATTTTATTTGTATTTTCCCAGAATTTCATATAATTTAGTCTGTTTCCTGCTTTTGGAGCTGTCTTTGGACCACTTGGTGTTCACATATGGATTCAAACCTCACCAGAATTCACTTCAACCAAACCGAGACCTACATTTTTTGGTGGACAAGAGTTTATTTTTTGGTCTGAATCAGAGTTTGTTTGTTTTTTGTCCGTATCGGAGTTTGAGTGCACATTCACACAGTAGATGGTTCCCTCTTTCTCTGCATGTAACATGGCTGCTTAAATCAACAATAACACAAACAGCAGAGTAGAGATGCTACCAAGCTGAATCTCTGCCAATTCTTACATTACACACAGGAACTACTGTTAACACTGCAGCACAGCTATTTCGTGCGGGAAGTTAGACAAGTCTGGAGTTATAAAATTGGCTTCTAATCTGCCTTTTTTCAGATCACAGTGTAGTGCTCTTTCTCAGGCCTCATGGAGATTTGATGTCATGGACCTTTAACTAAAATTTCAGTATATTTCCAATATTTGATTGGAAGTTGTGTAAATTCTTTATCCTTAGTTTGTGTTAAGTGCCACTGAGATCTAGCTGTGGCATTCATGAAGTGGATTTTTCAAATTTTTAAGAAAGAGATGGCAGCCTGGCCTGTGTGGTGATCAGACTGTTTGCTACAGGAATCCCACAGTGTTTTTCTCCTGTGGTGTCATGTCTTCCTGCGCCGGTTAAGTGAAATGCAGACATGTGTGTGACGGAGGTTTTGGTTCAGTGCTGGTGTTGCTAAGGGTGATTTTAATATCGGAGATGAACAGCCACAATAATGAAAGTTTCTCCAGCAGTGAGTCATAATCTGCCAGTGGAACGATGCACTGACGGGTAAAATAATAGCACTAATTTATTAGCACACTCTTTAGGAGAATTCATCATATTAATCGTGAGAATTGATTATTGAAATCAACTAATTTAGTAATTGATTAATCGTGAAGCATTGAGACTCAAAACGGCCATTTGCTGAAAGAACAACAGTCAGAGCAGTAAAAGAAACCTACAAAAAATATATACATTTTGCATTCAAGATATAAAAAATATTTTATTAAAGATGTTTTACCCGAAACTCCGCAAGTGCCATAGTTCTGGCTTCACCCAGTTTGAATTATGTAAAACAAATCTCCTATTAAACACCTTTTGTTACCCAATTTTTAATCAATTAATTAAAAAAATAATGAACAGATCAGCCAGACACTGTATTGACAAGTCAATTAAAATTCAATTAAATAGAACTTTATTAACCCCAAAGGAAAATTAAATGTAGTTCATTTATTCAGATTCTTCAAGGAGTTATTGTAGATACTGAAGGCTGTTGGCAGGAAAGATTTCTTGTAGCAGTCTGTAGTGCAGCGAGTCTGAAGAAACCTCTGACTGAAGATGCTCGGTTTTCTCAAGAAGAGGAAAAGGCTGAGATGTTAGAAGTATTTTTTAGCGCCAAATGCATCTTTTGGTACAAATAATCAGGCATACACTAAAGGAATGCTTTTGTTGCATTTTAGACAGCAACATGTTTATTTTCTTATTTAAAAAAAATTCCTTGTTTGCATCTTTGAATGTATTTCTAATATTGTTTAGAAAAGGATTCAATGATAAATCTACAGAAATTTTCTTCATTCGATTAATTGTTAGAACAATCAATGGATTAATTGAAAACTAAAATAATCGTTGGCTGCAGACCGGAATTTATCTTCAGGTCTGCATATTTATGCATATGCATTCAACATATGCATAAATATGCATATGTTGAATGCATATTTATGCCACAGCGCCCCCTGGAGGGGGCATCGGCCCCGATCTGTCCACATCCGTCCCTTCCTCTTCATTGCTCCTCCGTTCCGCTGACATGTTGAACCTTTTTTGGCCTCACCTGCCTCCTGTTGAAGCTTTAAGCGTGTCATCTGCCAACCACGACCACAGCTACGCTTCCCGCCTCCACTCCCCGTCTCCCGGTCTCAAACTCCCCTCCCTCCCCGTCCGCCTCTCCAAAACCACTTTGCTTCAGCCAAAAAGAAACCAAATCAAAATACAGCTACTTTTTAGAAAGACCAAATTGCGTTGTATCTTTGCCCCAGCCCTTTGCTGTAGCTGTGGTGGTGGTTGCACACGTGCAACGAGTTAATAGGTGACTATAATGTTGCATGCATGAAGAAAGGACACAAAGGGAAGCTGCCCTTACTCCTGTAAAAATGCATTCGTTAGTTTTTAGTTTAGCTCCAGCAGGTCTCGTAAAGCGGCGTCTCGTTTGCTCAAAGGACTTCGTTTTGTCGAGAGTGACAAAGCGGCTCTGACTTGATTTTTTTTTTGTTGTTGTCGTTTGGGCTTTGTCTCTCTTCTCGTTGGATTACGTTCCCAATCCCACTCATCACCCAACAGTTTGCATACAGACGGACAGAGTCGCATCTTCATTGTCGGTGAATCACAGGAGACCAAATGGCATCATTCTCACCCAGCCAAACTCGCTGAACTGACAGAGCCAAGACTTGAGCGAAATCCCTCCAAACGCGCCGACAGTGAAGCCACCCCGGCCATTTCTCAACTATGTGGGATTTCTTCCATTTGCGACGCTTCTCTCCAGCTTTGGTGATGACTGCCCACTACTCAGCTGTTAAACGCTCCTGGCAGCATCAGAAAGAGATGGATTTCATCACGTGTTAAGAGTCTCCACGGTAACTAAAATCCAACAAATGGCAAATCTAAATGTTGATGGAAATGGGATTATGTATGATATGTATGTAGCCTTGTGTTATTGTGAAGGTAATTGGTGGCTTTGTTGGTGAAATACCCCAATAAAGAATTTTGTCTCGTACAATTGAGTCATTATATTATGGTTTTTCTAGGTCTTCCTTCTTATAGCAGCTGCTTTTATATGGAAACAAGTTGACCTGTGACCCTCAAGGTTTCATAAAGTAGTTTCAAAATATATCCCTCAAGGATACAATAACAAAAATGTTAAAAATGTATTTTCCAAGCTAATAACAGCTGTTTTTTCTGATTTATGATATTCAATGTTTAAAAAGTAGTTTTAGAAGGTTTGAATTTTATTCTTCAAGGACGCAGTAACAAAAATCTTAATGTGTTTATAATTTTATAATCGAAATAAGTTGATTCATGAAGTTTGATGTTTGAAAAAGTAGTTTCAAAAGGTTTAAATTTTATCCTTCAAGGATGCAATAACAAAACACCCCTGCATTACAGACCAAAGTCATAAGCAAATTATTTCTAAAGCTTATTTAAAACAACCACAGTTGTTGGGTGTTTATCTTGAAAAAATTCAAGATAAACAAAAACAATAAATTCTCTAAAGGGAAAAAACTAAACAGAAGAAAGCTATACAAACACGCTGTAAAAGAACTGACCAAACAAAATGATCATTTCTGTGTATGCAGACATGCTTGAGCTTTGTAGGTTTCATACTCTGGTACTAAAGTTTTGACTTGTAAAGGTTTAAAATTTATTTTTCAACGATGCAACATCAAAAATCTGAAAAGCTGCTTCTATGCACTGCAAAAACACAAAATCTTACCAAGTAATTTTGATCTAGTTTTTAGTGCAAATATCTCACTACATTGGAAATGAGACAAAAGTAGCAAGTAACTTTTAAGCAAGATATAGGAGCTGGTTTTACATAAATAGTTCCTTAATATTGACAAAAACATACCAGTTGCATTGTCAGGTTATATGTAACAAGCAAAATTTCTTGTAAGTGAAATAATCTGCCAATAAAACAAATACATTTCATTTACAACAAGCTTCTATAGCTTGTTGAAGGTTTAGTTATAAGTTTTGTCTTATTTCAAGTTAACTGAGATATTTTCTAGACTAAAAACACTTTGTAAGTTTTTGTGTTTTTGCAGTGTAATGGAAATAAGTTGATTCAAGACATTTGAAAAATCTGTTTCAAAAAGTTAACATTTTGTCCTTCAAGGATGCAATAATAAAAAAAAGGTTAAATGTCTGTTTTGTACATATGAGGTTTACGTATGGATTAGGATTAAATGAAAGAAAAGTAACATTCCTGTTTTGTGCCTGTTGACGTTGCATTGCTTGTTTTAATGCTGTAGTTCGGTTAAGTTACCTTGAGATTGAAGAACAAGGTTGTCTAATTCTTCCAGATTCTTCTACACAATACAAATAAAACGCAGGAATGATTCACACTCTGCTTTTTCAGCTCATATCTGAGGCGCAGTCATTTTTCTAGAGAGAAGCTGCAGCACTTTGTGGAAACATGAATCCCTGTTCCTCCAGGCCCGTGTAGGAATCAAAAAGCTTGTAAAGTGATTTATTTTGGCTGAAGGAGCTGGGTGTCAATGACTGAACAGAATGCTATGAGTGGTTTTTTTATTATTATTAATGGATTCTCACTAGGACGGCGCAGTGGCGCAGTTGGTAGAGCTTTTGCCTTGCAGCAACAAGATTCTGGGTTCGATTCCCGACCCCAGTCCTTCTGCATGGAGTTTGCATGTTCTCCCTGTGCATGGTGGGTTTTCTCCAGGTACTCCAGTTTCCTCCCACAGTCCAAAAACATGACTGTCAGGTTAATTGGCCTCTCCAAATTGCCCCTAGGTGTGTGTGTGCACACATGGTTGTGTGTCTCTGTGTTGCCCTGCGACAGACTGGCAACCTTTCCAGGGTGACGCCGCCCCTCGCCCAGAACATCAGCCGGAGAAGAACCAGCAACCCTCCTGACCCCACCAAAGGACAAGGGTATAAAGAAAATAGATGCCTGCATTCTCACTAACTGGCCTCTGAAATCTGTTTTGTTTTCAAAATATCTCCTCATTTATGAGCTTTACGATAATCAGAAACTGTTCAGCTGATGGATTAAAGGAGAAGCTGGAGGAGATCTTATGTAAAACGTACTTTTCTGGCTTTTTATCATGTTATAATGTGATTCCCCCATCAAGAACATACTTGGAGTGTTGCTTTGATTCCTCATGTTTAAGGAATTCTTGAATTTCCCATAGCAACCACGGGGCTGCTCCCATAGCAACCACAGCGTTGCTATGGGTGACATGGGAGGTGGGCGGGGCTAAGCTCTTTCTCTCAAAAAGAGTCAAATATTTCAGTGAAGCTCCTCCTTGAAACTGAGTAGGAGCTTCTTAAAGAGACAGAGGCCCAATTTCAAGGCGTCAAATTTCTTTGAAGTCATGTTTGATATATACAGCATTTTTAGAACAAATTAAGGTAAAATTGTTGCCTCATTAATAGTCTTTATTAAACCCTGCAATGGGGCAAAGAACGAAATTGCAAATTGCAACAAACAACTGAGTTATACATCATGTATTTTTATATTTTTTTAGATATTATTTCCCTTTTTAACGAGGTAAAACCCCATTAAGCTCTAGGTCAAATTTTCAAGAAGGACCTGGGCAGAAATTTGCAACACACAAAAGTAAATCAAATTAAAACATATGTATAAGTTTAAAATATATAAATTTAGTTATATAAAAAGAAGCTGTGATATTGCAGCTAGTAAAATAATGTATAAGATAAACTTAAACTATGGTACAGTACGATGCCGATATAGTAGTAATTGATGAGAGATAACATAGGTAATAGCGGTTTGAGGTACAGATAATTAATTTCTTAATGTTGCATTACCTTTTGTTACACAGGTAAGTGGTATGAATGACCTGAAGTATCTTTCCTTCCTCCACTGTGAATTTTTCAGTCTGCTGCTTCTGTCTGAGCTTTAAAATTGCAGCTTGTGCCTGGAAAATACATAATACCGCCCCTTTAAACAATGCAATAATAAAGACACCACATAATTCTGCTTCCTAACAGCCCGGTTCTGCACATATGGGTTTCCAGTAACAGTCACATAAACGCTAACAACCTAGAATTATTCAGAGAAAGGGTCTTAATCTGCCCTCCCACCCTGACAACCCACTTTCCTCTGAGAATGCATCAAGATTTAACAATCTTTATGCAAGCAGCCATATGAGCTGACCTATATAACTCCGGCTGTACCTTAGATAGGGAACATTTCATTATGCAAGGCTGCAGTTACAAGCTTTAGTCCATTTCCTGTCTTTTTGTTCATGCATTGATAAGCAGATTCCTTTGTAGTGCAAATTAAAAGCTACACACAGCCGATTTCTTTCACTTTAACAATATTTTTATGTTAATAAACTACATCAAGCAATGCACAACTTGTTTCAAGAGATGATGTACCTAAATAAAAATAAAATACAGTCTCCTCTCCTTTCTTGATTCCAAATATCTTAAAAAATGAACCAGATAAATAAATGCTAATGCATATCAGAATAAGGATTTGGGTGGATGCATGTAAAGACGGCAGATAAAGAGTCTATCCCAGAAAATCATGATCTGATTTCTGTTTGTCTGTTGCAACAGACAATTTTTGGTTATTGCTGGTTTTTCCATGATCAACCGTCGTTTTCACTAATTAGTACAGATAAAACTTGTTAACAAGGTTTTGGTATTCACTTTTATTAAGTCTTCCTCCTGATGTGCAACGACTCAGAAAAACATGTGTCTCAGGCCAGTCATGATCTAATTATCTTTATTAATAAAGCTAATTTAAAAAAAAACTGCTGATCAAAGCGCTTAAAAAATCCCAGATAAACAACAACAAATAAAACCGTAAATTATCTAAAGAAAAATATGACCAGAAGAAAACTATTTTAAAAAACGCTGTAAAAAAATTACAAAAACACAACACAATAATTTCACCTGCAGGTTTTATTTTCTGGTACAAATGTTTTAACTGATTCCTGCTTTGTTGTAGTTTTTTCATGTTCCACTGGAAAAAAATATCCTACCAAGATTATTATTTTTTTGTCTAGTTTCTACTGCAAATCTTATTAGTTTGCTTGAAATAAGAAAAAACAAACTACAATTAACTTTTCAGCAAAATATTGTAAATAATTTCTTATTATTGAATTTAATATATGTATATTTGTTCCAGTAGTAACAAGACATTTTTCCCATGTACGTTTAATAATTTGCCAGTGGAACTAATATTTTTCCATTAATATTAAAGAATTATTGACTTAAACAGCTGAAATGTTACTTCTAAGCTTGTTTAATCCTAGTACACTCAGATATTTGCAAACAGAAATTTGTTGTTTTTTTGCAGTGTATAGGCAATTATTTCCCCTTTATTTTATTGTTTATTTTTGTCTGTTTTCTCCTTTGATCTTTCATTCCACGCAGCTGCTGTTCATTCAGTGTGATTCATCTCTCCGGATCTTCCTGAGTCTCTGTAATTAGCTCTTTGTCTTGCTTCGCTGTTGATAGTTCTGGTTCGGTTGCTTCCTGGTCTTTGTTGTCGTGTTGCTGCTTGTAAGTTGGATTTAGGTTTAGAAATGAACAGATATCCTCTGCAGACTCTGACCGGTTTTCTTCCCTGGTCACTCAGAGTTCAGTTTTAATTTCCCATCAGTTTTCCTGTCCCTGCTGGAGAACAGAGTCCCAGCAGCATGATGCTGCCACCACCATCCAGGCGCACGGTAAATTTTATTCCACCCATTTCATTTTGCATGTCAAAAAGTCATTTTTAATCATGTTGCCACATGTTTACCTGATTTTATTGGCTCTTACTTCTATGAATTAATGCCATTTTGATCCTTAAAATATCACAATTTCCATTTAATTTTGTATGTTGGGCCATATGGTGATGTAGTTTTTAATATTAAATGACTGAAAAGTCCCCAGTTATATTTGGTAAAATGCAGACTTATTACCAAATATGTCTTTACTCCTACTTGAATGGCTACTTTTTACTTTCACTTCAGTAACTTTTGTGAAAAAAAAATATTCTTTTAGTAGTATTTTTACTGTGCTACACTTTGTACTTTTACATAAGTCATTTTATTTCTCTTACTGGAGTAAAATTATAGGTACTCCAGTCACTTTGAGTAACTTTATTGAATCAAGGACAGGTTTGTTTTAACTTAAACAAAATCACCACATATATACAAATCAATCAATCAATCAATCATTTTATTTGTATAGCACATTTCAGCAGCAAGGCATTTCAAAGTGCTTTACACAATTTAAAATTAAAATAAAAACAGAAAGAGACAGAGTTTGAAAAAGATTTAAAAAGATAAAAACATTATTAAAAGAAAAAAGAAAATATTCAGTTTATCCATAAGCAACTCTGAACAGCATGGTTTTAATTTGAGATTTAAAGACACTCAGTGTTTCAGCTGATATTGCACCTAGTAGTAAAATAATGTATAAGATATCTGCAGTTTTGTTAAAGTTTTGCCAGTTTTATATTCAAAAACACTGGTTTGAAATCTTTTTCCTGATTTGGTTATTTTGTATGTAATTTAACCTGAATTTTTGTCATTTTGTCCGTTAAAATACCAAAATCTCCACATAACTTTGTATTTTTTTTTTTATTTAATGATCAGTTACTCAATACTTATGTAGCCTTTTTTTTATTTTTTTATTTTTTTTACCAAATACCTTTTCTTACTCTTACTTGAGTAATTTCTTCAATGGCCACGTTTTATTTTTTACTTTTTACTTGAGTAAAAATATGTTGAAGTAGTTACTTGAGTACAAGTTTGGGTATCTGGTCACACAGCTCATCATTCAGACATCAATATATATATATATTAAAAACCATCATTTATTTCCCATCCTGGATTTCTTTGGAATGAAGGACAAACTCTTAATTTTTCGTAAAACCCTCAAAAGAGTTACCCACAAACACTTGTTGGATGAGTTGCAGTTGTTCCTGCTGCTCCTCTTGTCTGGAGGTGAAGTGGTTCCAGCGGGCCGGGCTCGGAACCAGAACCAGCCCCGGGCCCAGCTCAGGTCACCGGGTTCGCAGCCTCGCCGCTCTCCGTGTCCTTAAACGCGGGTCGTGTGACTCCGCCCTCGTGACGATTCCGTGTCGTAGATTTCAACCATATCCGTTTTCACGGGCCGAGTTGGAAGTCAAGTTAGAACCAACGAGTCGCTGAAACCGGAAGTTTAGTTTCACGCGTTCGTGACAAAAAATGAACGAGCCCAGGGGAAGCGACAGCTTTGATCAGTGCCATGGCAACCGAACAGGCAAATAATTATTCAAAATGGAGACATGGTTCATTCACTGATTCAGGTTAAAGTTTGACACAATTTAAAATTGAATATATTTTTGCATCCAATTCTGTTTTGACTTAAAAAGCAACACTATAAAATTCACAACCATGTTTTAAAATTATTAGAAGTTGGGCTACATCTTGAAAAAATCTAAAACATAATCGATAAACCTAAAACACAAGCAGGAACACAGATTATAATGATATTAAAAGTGTGTTAAGCCTGCATTCATTCAAGTATTTGCTCCATTGGCAGAGTATTTCACTTATAATATGAAAAAAGTGTCTTGAAATTGGTGAACTAATCTTCCAATTAAAGAATTTTTATCAATATTAATGAATCCTTATCTTAAAACAAGTTCCTATATCTTGCTGAAAAGTTCCTTGTGAGTCACTTTTGTCCTATTTCACGTGTACCAAGATATTTTCAATGGAAACTAGACCAAAATTACCTGGTTAGTGAAGTTCATATGTAAACAGCTACTTCAGACTAGTCAGCAGCAATTAGCAAACACCTTCTACAGCTCAGTATACTTGCTAATTTTCAGTGCAACACTGATAAAAACGTTGTTAAAGGGTTAATAGAGGAGCGATGTTGTGATAACTTCTTGAAGTCGGAGTTCCAGAAAGAACAGCAGTTCTTAAAGAGACGGAGGTCTAATTTCAAAGTGTAGAATTACAAAATCATTTTTAAAGTTATATTTGATGTATAGATTTTTTTATAACAACTGAAGTTTCTTGATTGTGCTGTAAAATGGCACTTTGTGCCTAGAAAATACTTAATACTGCCCTTTCAATGCCTTTCTAATTTTTTATGTCTTGAAGAAAATGATTCTGTATACCTTAATATGACCTGAACATGAATTTGGTGGAGGAAGTGGGGTCAATGGAGTGGCCAACATTTTCAAGACGGGGGTCATGATGCCTCAGGGTTCTTTGATGGGGATGCCAATGTTGTATCCTTTGATTTTTTTTTAATTTTTTCTAAAATAAAAACAAAAAACTCTCTTAAATTTTCCTCACCCTCAGCAGTATATATATTTTTTTATAACAGCTGAAGTTTATATAGTTTTTATCTTTTTAAAAAATCTCTTTCTCACTCTTCATTCAATGTCACATGTTGTTTTTATTTTAATTATGTAAAGCACTTTGAAATGTCTTGCTGCTGAAATGTGCTATACAAATAAAATTTGATTGATTGATAGTTACTTGATTGTACTATAAAATGGGACAACATGCCCAGAAAATACATAGTATTGTTCCTTTAATACATTTTTAACTACATTGATTTATTTATTTATCAAGATTTATTTATTAATTAGATTTTATATGTATGTCTTTATTGAAATAGTTACTTTGTATGCCTGTCTCTGACCTGAACATGAATCTGAGGGGCCAGTGGAGAGGCCAACATTTTCAAGAAGGGGTCCTGGCCCTCTTATGCCCCCCTCTTGGGGTCGCCACTGTTGTATCTCTCTTTTTTTTTCTTAAAACAAAAGCGAATAAAAACCTTATGTTTTACTCGCCCTCATATAGCTACATTTTGTACAACTAAAATGTACATAATTACTTAACTGCCTAGTTGACCTAATAGCAACGCGCTTCCAGACATTTATTTTGACATCGCACCCGGAAGTTAAACGCCTCGGACGTCTTGTTTTGACGCTCAACACAAACTATTTATTGTAAACTTGGGTCAGGCGGGAGAGACGCGGAGGCCAGCAGCTGTTTTTACAGCTGACGCCCGTCCAGCTGCCAGCAGGTCAGTCCCGTCCTTCCTATCGCCTCCCCGGTCCGCCCGGTCCGCCGAGCCGCGGCGCTGCCTCCAGCCGCCGCCGCTGCGTCGGTTCCTAACAGTGACAGCCCCACGCCCTCCTTATGTTTATTCCTCATTCTCTATTTGGATATAAAGTGCGTTATAAATCGCGGAACCGCTGCAGAAAGTCACTTTGCGGCTTGTTTAGCGAGTCCAGCGGGCGACATCAGGTCAAACACGCAGTTGGCTCCGGGCAAGAACGGCGCGCATTTTTGTTTTAATTAACGCCGTATTAAATAGGTGAGTCTTTATTCTCCCCCAGCCTCTCTTCTATAAAACGCCAGGCTTTTATCTGCACCAATGGAGGGGAGGGAGGCAGGGGGAGGCGGGGTGAGTTGGGGAGGAGAGCGGGGTGTTGCACGGTCCTACAACCGTCTTTCCTGTCCTGTTTATCCGCGACGCAGGCCAGCGCGGTCCGGCTGCGAACCAACTTCCTGCATGTGGCCGTAGGAGGAAGCGGATTTGTGAGGCCGCCGTCTGATCGCGATCCCCCGGCTCCCCTCCGCGGATGGTGCGGGGCGGGATCCTCTGGAGAGGCAGGGCAGACATTTTCCCCTCGGTCTTCAGGAGCCTGGCGACTCGGACCTCCGCGAAGGTAAAGCATCATTATGTTGTACGTTTGATACGCGCAGCAGCAACAACAACAAAAGTAGTTGAATAAAAGTTTGACTCGAGGATTTTAAAGCTTCACATGTAGGAGGGGGAAAAAAATAAGTTGTAATAAAATGTGACCTTCCATTTGGAACGTGGTGTTTAGCTACTTTATATTTGTTCAAGGTAGTGAAATAAGCAGCTGGGCCTTTAAGCCGCAAGAGCAGCAGGACTTTCAGAGTGTAGATTTTGTGTGCTATGCACTTCAAATCTGGAAAAACGTCTAGAAAACTGCAAAAAAGCTGAAACAGAGATCATTTAAACCAAAATTAAAAACGCACCTGATTACAGGCCCATAAATTGGACCAACATATTTGATGTGTATTGATAATTGCACTTTACAAGATGTAATGTCTGGTGTTATTTTTACAACTGTTGACTATATGATGTGTTTATTATCTTAATGCTTAATAAATGCGCTATATAAATTAAATTGATTGATATAATTGCTGATCTTTTGAAACAAAACTGTTGATCATGGATGTAAATTCCTTCTCCCCCTTTGGGAGAATCATGTTTTTATTGAATAGGTTAATAGATCAATTCAGTGTTCTGGTTTTCAAAAACAAAGGACACTGATCATACAATCTGCACATGCACAGCCAGCTGCTAAACACAGCAAAGGCTAGATGGCAAGAATTTCCTCCCATATTTTGGCGCCCCCTCTAATGCAGCGCCCCTATGGTGCTTTTACGGAAGGGTTAACCACAAACACACACATACACACCTAAGAAGCACCAATTTAGAGAAACCAATTAACCTTATGAGGAAGTAGGAGTACCGTGAGAGACCAGAGAGGGAGAACATGGAGAACAACCCCAGGTTCAATCATGACCTTTATAGCTGCAGGGCCACAGCGCCACCATTTAAACATTTAAAGAGGAAATCTCTCTCTCTGGTGAAGGTAGGAACCCTTTTCAATTCAAAATCCTCCCTGCGCACCACGGAGCCTCGAGTCGGTTCGGATTTTATTCCCAAAAAGCAACGTTTCACACCGAGTCCAACTTGTTCTGGGCCGCTACAATCAGGGGCTGCAGCTGGATATAAGCAGCGATTAAACTGCTTTTTTTCAAGGTTTTGCAAAAGTGCGAGGCAGATTGGTTAAAACCCAACCCTGTTGACGGCAGGCGGCGGGGTTGAAAACGCGGAGGTTTGATTCTCATCCTCATTAATATCGGACATCCGGTGGCACTGCCAGCTGCGCCCCATTTTTTATTGTTGTCTGTGCGCTGAAAGGATGACTCGCCTCTCCGCGCCGCGCAGCAGCGGCTGCTGGTGAGGACATACTCGCTTCTTTTTACCTTTTTAGAAACGGAATATGCATAAGACGGGTTATTAGGACTGTGTGTGTGTGTGTGTGTGTGTGCAGTGGAAGAGAGGCTGCGCCTTTCTGGATGCTCTCCGCCGGCCACCACGGCTCCCTCCCCCGCTGCTGTTTCATCCAGCTGCGCGGTCACAACCGCGTGTTCATGACCAGATATCCCACCAATCCGCACCCGATCTCCACCCTTAAATCCAATTTGTTTGCCCTCATAGAAATGTTTTGGGTTTTTTTTGTTTTGCATCCGATCGGGGTGAAGATGCGCGCTGAGCGGACAGGGAGCCACTTCCATCCATCGCTCCGTGGCTGAGAGGGAAGCGGAGCTCCAAGGACACCGAGGGAGGCGGGGGTCGTTTATTTAACCTACTTTTCCTCTTTTGCATTCATTCATGCAATTACTGCAGAAATGGAGAACTCAGACGCACGTCTGTGGTTTGATCGGTGTCCAGATTGGTTTGTTTAGCTTTAATTTGGGTTTAAACGGGCTTCCCAGATTGACAGACGGACGGACGGACCGGTGTCTCCCCGGACCGCTTCCCCGCCTCCTCATCGCGGTTTTCGGCCCTGGTTGTTCCATCCCAGCCTCTCGCTGCTCCGCTCGCCTTGTTTCGTGCGCAGCCATCAGGATCACGCTTGAGTTAGGATTGAGTCTTTATTCCAGCGGCTGGATTTTGATTCTTTCTCATAATCCAAATTTACCGCAAGGTTCACAGACAGGTTTACTTTGTGCTTAGTGCATGAAAAATGCCATGATTTAAAGGAAATAAAAGTTATTACCTAGAGACTTTCTGCATCTAAAGTTTTATTCATTTAAATAGTGATTTAAAAATGATTGATTAAAAAAAAAACTAGTCACATTTACTTGGGTAACTTTTTGGACAGAATGTTCTTGCAGGAATATTTTTACTACGCTGCACTTTTAATTTTTACTTAAGTAGTTTTATTATGAAGTATCGTTGCTCTTACTTGAGTAAAATTTCTCCCACTGTGAAGAACAAGCCTGTTTTAACTTAAAAAAAATCACCACTTACACACATATCTGCAGTTTTTGTTAAAGTTTTGGAAAATGTTTTTTATGCCTGATTTTGCTACTTAAGAATTATATTATCTGTGTGAATAATTTTCATTTTGGTCTTTAAAATACCAACATTTCCACATAACATTGTATTTTGGTCCATCTGATGTCTTTTTTAAATGTTACATTATTTATTTTTTCAGTATTTAAGCAGCTTTTTTACCAAATACTTTTTTTACTGAGTAATTTCTTGTATGGCTACATTTCACCTTTATCTTGAGTGAAAATATGTTGAAGTAGTGCTGCTCTTACTTCAATATAATCTCTGGACACTATATTGATAGAAAATATTAAAATGCTCCAGTTTTAATATAGATGTTGTACATTTCCATCTTTCTAAATTTTTCAGGATTTCTGCAAATTTTCCAGACCTTCGAAAGTCTTAAGCCTCAAATTTCCTCAGGCTTTATATATAAAAAGTGTTAAATCAAACCCTGTAAAGACAAAGAAGAAAAGTAGAATAGAAATATCTTTTATTGTGCCTCGGTGAGGAAATGTTTATGCAACAGCAGCAAAGTGTCAGACAGTAACTGCAAACAGACTCACACAAGTATAAGATGTAAATAAAAACAGAATAAAGAGTAAAAATATTGCACAGTATGAGGAGAAATTTTACATATATAAGCAGGAATGAAAGACGGATGGATTATTGAATAGATGGACATACGAAAACAAATCGATTGATATATGAATGAATGAAAAGAGACAAAGTGACTAGTTAGATGGATGCATGGATTGATTAGTGGATGAAAAAAGCTTGAAGATACATTTTTTCAATTTTTCTAACATTGCATTTTTGTGTTTTTGTGATGTAAAGCATTTTTGAACTGCCTGAAACGTGCAAAACAAAAGTGCAAACTTGATTCATTGATTGATTGATTGAAGTCAAATTCCAAGCAGGAATTCTGATATCATTTTAGATTTCTGTCCCATGTTTGTTTGAATCAAACGTCTTTGTGCATTCCAGACACATGTTATTTTTTTATTTTGTGTACAACTTTTGGCTAAATTACTGCTCTGATTGCGTTGTTCTTTCAGTAATTTGTTGTTTGTTGTTTTTGAGTCTGTTAACGATTAATCAATTACTAAATTAGTTGACGATTATCTCAATAATCGATTAATCACGATGAATCCAATTAATCGTTTCAGCCCTGTAGTCAGTCATATGTTTGGTTGTGTTAACATGCTCAGTTTTACTTTGAAGCTGGTGTTTTTACTCCTACCTCCCTCTGAAGCAGCGTAGCCCCCCTCTATATGAAGGACAAAATGGCCGCCGTCATGCATGAACTGCGCCACATGAGCCGTATCGTTCCACACTGTAAATGTTAGCACTCTTGTTTGCCTTGTGAATATATATCTGGTCACAGACCCTGCAGTGCTCAGGGCATTTTGTTTGCTCCCAGATTCTTGTTTGCAAAGAACAAAACAAATCTTTGGTCGATCTTCACAGTGATGGGAGCTGCTGGGTTGAAACTTGCGGTGTTTGGAGATTAATGGCTTCTGTTTGGTTTCCCTGTGGTGCTGCTGTAAAATCCACCTGTCAGAGTGAGTTTATTAGCTGTGGGACCTTTGGACCGAGTCCGATGTTGAGCCAACACTCGCAAAATGAAGCCAGTTGTTGCAGAAATACCTGCTTTGTAAGCAGGAGCCTGAAATACTGCTGAGCTTTAAAATCTCTGATTTTTTTCCAACCATTTTAATAGATTTTTTTTCTAAAAAAGAAATTACAAATGACAGAACAGAGTATTAGAAACTGAAACAAGAATATTTGTTTAATTATGAGAATATAGTCATAATATTAGCAGAATAAAGACGCCATTTTACCAGAAGACTGTCTTAAAATTTCAAGAAATATGGTTTTAATTGTTACAAAGCTTGAGTCATTAATCTTTTGATATGTTTCATAAAATGTTTGGCTTTATTCTGATATTCCCACAACTGTATTTTTGTAACATCATGACTTTATTTTTATTAAAAGAAGAAATCTTAGCTTGACCCTTTGAATTCAGAGTTGACCTAAATTCGAAGTCCAAATAAATAGAAACTGTAAAAGACAAACAGGGTGATTGATGTCTTTGTGGTTTGCTGACATCACTCTGAACTTTGAACTAAGTAACAAGTGGGTTGGTGAAAAAAAATCCAGATTTTCCAAAAATAAAAACAAACAAATATTTGATTAATCGATAAAATTGATTTATTGTCCAGCCCTAATCTGAACAAAGAAGAGTCAGGAGGGAACATGAGTGTAAGGCTGAAACGTTTAATTGATTGTTGAAATAATCATCAACTAATTTAGTAATTGATTTTTTTTTGTTGCATTTTAGGCTATAAAATGTTTATTTTCTTACTTGCAAATGTAATTGAATTACTTTTTTATCTGCATATTTTAATGTATTTCTAATATTGTATAAAAACTCTTCAGTGGTTAAATGGAAAATCTACAGAATGTGCAAACATTTTATCTGATTAATCGATTAATCATGAGAATAATCGGTAGAATAATTAGTTAATGAAGCAAAAATTCATAGCAGCCCTAAAGTCTGAGATTTTATTTTACTAAAAAAACATGTCAGCATGTTGCTGAACTCCTCCGTGTGTTTCTTTTGTGCCGTGATTTGACGTTTAATGTGATTACTAACAGGATTCCTGATACCCGAGTTGTAGAGGCATTTGTCATGTTTTTCCTAAGTAGAGAAGGAAGCAGTTTAAACTGGCATTTAACCCGTCGTGTTGTGTGCACATGCAAAACCGCTGGCATGAAAATGCACACGGCACTAACTCTTCCACAAACCTGCAGCACTTTGCGGGCTGAATCGGTTCCTCTCCATGCTAGAGGTACAGTATGTCCCTTAGCTTTCGTAGTTTTGCAGGGATCCTAATTCTCCTTATCGAGTTCAGACTTTACTTTATGCGTCTGGCGACTGTTTGTGTTACAGCGGCTTGGTAGCTGGCATGCTTTATGAGCCAAATACCAGTTTTCCAAGCGGCTTCTCACAACTGCCAGGCAGATTTTCATTTCCTCATTCCTGTGCTCCCGAGGTCAATCCAAAGGGAACATATTCTGGCATTGTTCTCAAATCACTGAGCAAGGGTCTGTTTGAGCTGCATGCTTTGGCTTTTCCGCAGTTTTCCAACAGTATGCCAGCATTGTTTCTGCTGTGTGTGTGTGTGTGTGCAGAGATGTTACCCTGTATTTCATCATGTTGCTATTTGTAAGCGTCTCAGGCTGATCAGTGCTTGCAGCTTTGCCTCGTCTCTTCTTTTCTAAAGATGTCGTTGGTTGAGTGTAATCGGGTCGGGAGTCAAAACGCACTTTTTCTAACGATTCGGTTGAACATGTTTGTCTGAACAACCTCAGCCAGAATCCCTGTATTCAGTTGTAAATGAGAAAGCAGTAAAAACTGTCTGGAAACCTGCCTGTATCATCATAACAATATGCGGATGACTTGTTGTTTTTGAGCCGTTTTATGCAGTTAAGAAATGTTTTCTATAAACTACAACATTTAGGCTCATCATGGTGTTTTTGTTGTTTGTTTCCAGTAGACATTGACTCTTTATTTGCATCGTTATAAAAAAGTTGAGGTTTCCAAGTAGCTACCGCTGAAGTCGTTCCAATAAGAAGCTGCACGAAGTATTAGAATATCTGGGATTTGTTTGGAACATAAAGTGACAAATTCAAGTTCAAAAATACTTGATTAATCCGAGGAAAGGTAATAAGACTGAGACGATTAATCATCATTAATCCTGATTAATCGATTATTGAAATGATCATCAACTAATTTGTAATTGATTAAATGTTTACCAGAGTAAATACAGACCCCCAAAAATAAGCTTAAATAGATACATTTAAAAAATCTGCAGAATGTGCTAATTACTTAATCCACTTAATTGTCAGAATAATGGATAGAATAATCGATTACTAAAATAATTGTTAGTAGGTAATCATATTAAGCATATTAACTTAAAACTGCAGCTTCTATTGTAGTAATTTCTATATTTACGATCTAATCTTTGTGTCACACGTTCTCAATTTTGTTGCCAGGGTTTTGTTAAAACTTTGTTAGCATGAAACTGGTATTTTTACTCAAAGTAATCTGATCAAGAGAATCTGGTTACAGTTGTGCACAGAATGAGGGAATATTGTCATTTCAAACTCAGTTTCTAAAGTAAATAAAAGTTTACTTATCACATCAGTTTCTTTTTATTTTGGCCTGTTTTCAGTGGGGATTTGTTCGCTAAGCTGCCTCTCAGTACATATTGAGTGATCAGCTGCAGAAAAGCTCATGTTTAGACTTTAAGGACAATGTTTTCTTTCCACTTCCTGTTTCACAGCTCAGGATATTTTCCCCTGGAGAGATCTGAAGTCACGGCGAAAGGTTCTGACAGTGCAACAAATATATTCGGTGAACGTTGCAGATTCATTTCCTGTGCGCTAATTTTAGACTTCAGTCGCTGACATATTAAAATTCAATCACAAAGAGCTTAAAGAATGAGCTTTATGTTTAAAACGCCCTTTCACTATGCTTTTGTCTTGGTACAAAATGATCAGCTGCACTTTATTTCAGTGCAGTGATAAAATTAGAATAAGTAAAACTATAATAACCCACCATCTTAAATCTGTTTATCAACCTGATTAGCCGATCGATTGCTTTAAAGAAATCAGAATCTACCTCCTGAACATGTGCAGCTACCAATGCTTTGCTTCAAAATGGCCTCTTATTAAAGGAAAATCAGATAGAAAATGCAAATTATTTATTTAAGCTTTTCTTAAAATGCAATACTAAAAATACTTTAAGATAATTGAATATTTTCCTTTTAAAATAAGAAAATAAACATTTGATTGCCTAAAATGCAATGAAGTACCATTCTTTTAATGTATGGTTGATCAATTTAGAATGCATTTGCAGTTAAAAATACTTTACAGAAAATAAATTTGCTGTATTAAATGAAAGGTGTCTAGTTTTTAGTTTCTTTTGGGCTTGATTTAACAAATTTATTTTCAGTAATAAGAACAGGATTTCAAGACGCCTGCTCTGTTTATGGCTTATAAATATAATTCCTCTCTGGTTCTATATAAATATAATATTTATACACTAATAGGAGTTTATCAAGAGAAACTCCTATTAGTTTATAATTGTTGATTACTTTTATTTTTCTTGTTTGTATTCATGAAAAGCACTTTGAAATGCCTTGTTGCTGAAAATGTGTTTTTTAAATAAAATGACCTTACCTAACAATGAATAAAATAAAATCTGATGTGGGAGCAGCAGAGTTTATATAAAGTAAAACCTGGATAAATGCGGTTTCACTTCATGTAAAAACTTGGTTATGAAAAGACGAATACTTTGTGTTGCACTTTAGGTTTTTATTTTAGTTAATTCAGTAATAGTTTCTGATTACAAATAAAAATTGCATCATAGTTGAATTGCAGTTGGGGGGGCCGCAAAAATCTATCCCAGGTGCACAAACTGGCCCCTGCGCCGCACTTTTAACACCCCAGCTACAAATATTAAGTTTTCACATGAATTGAATGTATGTGCCGACAGGATCCTGTAAGACTTACAAATGTGTTCATAATATGTGTGAAAAAACGTTTGCGCTGTGTAATTTTAGATTTATGTTGGCCATAAATCTATGAGCTGTTTGAGTTTTGCTAAGATTTTGCCTTCATGAATCATTTAGTTTGTGTTTTTACTGTAGATTTACTGTCTTCTGCTGTTTCCAGGTGCTTAGATTTCCATTCCACCTCTGCAGGTTGTGTAATATTTAACAAAGTGACATCAAAGTTATTCTTTGTTGAAGCTGGTGTCAAAACATCTGTTCATGCAGAAGTAACAAATGCTTTGTGGTAATCCTCCATATTTGCTGCATAATCAAATTTAACCTTTTCTTGCCCCGTAAAAGCTTCTTCAGTTGTTGTTTGGAAAGTTCTCTGTTGACAGGAAGTGACATGTCCTACATTTCTGGCAGCGGTAGCAGGAAGCTGGTTCATGTCGAATAAATGGATGTATTAATAGCAAAAAGAGAAGCAGGCCACGAACATGAGCAGGTTTAGCTTTGGTGGCTGCGCAGACTTCAAAAAGGAGAGCAAAATAAAGCCAAACAGTGAAAAATGGCCCCTGATGCAGAATTACATTTTTCTCAGAAGTGTTTGCTGTTGGACACGTTCAAATCCTCTGATAGTTTGTCGTTTGGCTGATCAAGCAAAGCAAACAGTGTAACTTTAAGGAGACTCACAGCTTCCCGTTTCTTTTGTTTCTTCAGACTGTGACAAAGAGTTTTTGGGATATGAAATGTGAAAGAAGGGCTCCACTTGTTCACCTTCTCAATCTAAGGTAAGAAACATTTCCTTCTGTCGCTTCTGTTGGGAAACGTTTCAACTGTGTGACGTTTTCTCTGGAAATTAATTCGTCTTTATCTTAGTTACTGTAACATATTTTCCTCTGCTGTGTGTAAAACCTTTGTGTTTGTGTAAATCACATCCACTGATGCTGTAATGGTCACTTTTCTTTCTGCAGAAAAGTGGCTGCTTTTCAAAAGCCCCAAATCAAAACGCCTCCTTCAGTCTGAAGAGCTTTTTACATTGTATTGGATAGCATTTATTTGGCAAGGTGAGCATAAACAAGACTGAAGGAGTTTGAATTTTTATGACTGCTGACACTTTTATGATGCAAGTTTTAATGCAACTTTGCTTTAAAAGTGTCTTTATTTTGACCAAATAATGCAAAGTTGACACTTTTAATTAAACTTTTAATGCAACTTTGTATTAAAGTGTCATTATTTACTGAATGACACTTGATGACAAGCATTCATGGAGGCTCCTTCATCTTCCTGCTGTGAGTCTTTTGCACACCACTTCAAATAAGGTGTTGCCTTTTACTGTGTGCAAAATTATATCCAAAATTGATTATTACTGCAGCTTTAGCGATCTGAATATATGGACATCCTCAATGGGATTTAAAAACAAGCAGCAGAGAAATCAGATCAACCTGCTTTATTTTGGAGAATTAGCTTTTTCTAATGTAGTTTTATTGTTTATAGTCAGTAATTCAGCTGTTTTCTGTGTGTGTCCTTTTATGAAGGTCTGGGTTTGCAACGGCGTTTGCTTTGTTTTGAACATGTAAGATTGTTTGATGTGCTGCTGTCCTTTAAATAAGGACAGCAGCACATTGCAGACGTTGAAACGGAAACCAGCTTTTATCTTCAATTTTTTGAATTTGGTTACTGGGGGCGAATCGATAAATCTTCCATAATTTCCTTAATTTTTGGGAGATCGTCTGATCTTTTCTGTCTTCACAGAAAATGAGCCACGTCTCCTTTTGCTCTGCAGAGAGAGAGGACTGAGTCTGCAGACGCTGCCCGTCTGCACGTCTCTGTACCCACAAATTTAAGCTAATGTTTTTTTCCCAGACACCAAAAAACATTAACTTATTGGCAGAAAACAGCTGAGTGTTTTTTATTACTATTTTAAAGCACTTGAGCTGTTTTTAGAAGCAGTAGAAACTGAAACAGAATAACAAAAACATGAATGTTTTTTTGATTTGTCCCATTTAAGATCCAATATTATCAGATTATATCTCATTACTACTGCCAAATATAGTCAAGACCATTTATCGCATTCATCATTTCACTAACAGCAGCCGACTTTAAAAAAGTGAGCAATGTGAAACACTGCAGCATAATAGAAACAAATAAGAGTGGGAGACGACAGAGACAAGATTCAACAAGTATCAAATATTTTCCTCAACAAACTCCACCAGTTCAGCTAAATTTAAATCGTTTTTCTGGGTTCAACTTCTTTTTCTTATGCAAAAACAGAAAATGTTACCCAGTATTTTTGGTCTAGTTTCTAGTGCAAATATCTTAGTACACTTTAAATAAAAAATAACTTATAAATAATTTTGCAACTTTAATCAAAATGAATTAAATCAATAATTAATTTTCAATAATTACTGACTCTCAGTCAAAGTACTTGTATAAAGAAGATAAAAACAAGAAAAAAACACATCAAACAGATTAAAATTAGACAGATTGCATTTAGAAAGTTTTAAAAACAATAACAAGTAAATAAATAAATAAAAAGTGCAAATTTTAAGAGTAGGCAACAGCAAACAAAAATGTTTTTAACCTTTTTATCAAGCTGAGGGCAGTTTTTTTTCTTGCATATTGTGAAATAATTATTTGGTTTAAATTGCAGCATTGAGTTAAAACTCACAATTCAAGATTAATGAACTTAAAAACAATATTTAGACAATTTGTCTCTTGTTGTTAAATCAACTTCATTAACTTTAATTTCTGAGTTTAAACCAAAACAATTTTCTTGTCGACTTAAATTGCATTTTCCAGTCAGCAGGTGAACTTTCATTATCAAGTTAAACCAACGTCACATGTTTTACAGTGAACAAGCTACTTCATCTTGGAGGAAAATCTGTTAGTTTTGTGTTATTTTGAGTGAATTACGATGTTTATCCTAATAAAACACGTGGTCGGGTTTTGTGTTCTTGCGGAGCGGAAACGCGCAGCAGAGCCGATCTTGCTCGAAATGAAAAGCATGTTTTGTTTTTGCTGCAGACGTTGCCTGATCTGACGTGTCCACATCCTGACACCTCCCCGCCTCGGGCATGCCTCAGGTAAAAACGCTGCGGCGCCGCGCTGCGCCCGCAGGTCACAGCTTCTCACCTGCTTCTCCGCTTGCAGCCGGGTATGAGTGGGATGGAGCCTGCGTTTGGCGAGGCCTACGGGGGCCACAGGGGCCTGCTGAGCCCCGGTCCGCTGGCCATGTCGCCACAAGGGGGCAGGACTGAGTACGATCAGGTAGGAGACCAGGGTGGGGGATGGGAACGGATGGGGACTGATGGGAACGGATGGGAACTGATAGGAACTGATGGGGACTGATGGGGACTGATGGGAACTGATGGGAACTGATGGGGACTGATGGGAACGGATGGGAACTGATAGGAACTGATGGGGACTGATGGGGACCGATGGGGACTGATGGGAACTGATGGGGACTGATGGGGACTGATGGGAACTGATGGGGACTGATGGGAACGGATGGGAATGGATGGGGACTGATGGGGACCGATGGGGACTGATGGGAACGGATGGGGACTGATGGGAATGGATGGGAACTGATAGGAACTGATGGGGACTGATGGGAACGGATGGGGACTGATGGGAATGGATGGGAACTGATAGGAACTGATGGGAACTGATGGGGACTGATGGGAACTGATGGGAACTGATGGGAACTGATGGACTTATGGGAACTGATGGGGACCGATGGGGACTGATGGGAATGGATCGGAACTGATAGGAACTGATGGGGACTGATGGGGACTGATGGGGACCGATGGGGACCGATGGGGACTGATGGGGACTGATGGGAACTGATGGGGACTGATGGGAACTGATGGGAACTGATGGACTTATGGGAACTGATGGGGACTGATGGGAATGGATGGGAACTGATAGGAACTGATGGGAACTGATAGGAACTGATGGGGACTGATGGGGACTGATGGGAACTGATGGGGACTGATGGGAACTGATGGGGACCGATGGGGACTGATGGGGACTGATGGGAACTGATGGGAACTGATGGGAACTGATGGACCGATGGGAACTTATGGGGACTGATGGACTAATGGAAACTGATGGGAATTGATGGGAACTGATGGGAACCGATGGGACCTGATGGGAACTGATGGGGATTGATGGACAACTTCTACTTGTAGTTGAGCAGCATTTGACCATCAGTGTCAATACTCTTACTAAAGTACTCCAGTACTTTACTAAGCAGTACATCTCACACCTGAACGTCTCGCCCGCTGTAGAGCGTCCTCCTGATGCTGGGCTCCCCGGCGTCGCCACGGAAACGCCCCTTCGAGCTGCTGAGCGACCTGGTGGATGACGGCGGTTTCGGCGAGGACCAGCATCCGGAGCGCTGGGACGTGTCGGCGCTGGACGAGATGGCCCGCTACACCAAGCTGGGCCTCGGCGTCGGCGGGGAGCTGCTGGCCTGCTCCGAGGACGCCATCTTGATGGGCCGCTGGGGGAGGAGTCGGGAGGAGGAGGAGGAGTGGAAGAAGACGAGGGACGGCTGCGCGGCTCCTCGCGTAACCCAGGAGGTCCAGGTCACGGCGGCGGGGAAGGAGTCGCCGCGTGGCCCCGTTACCGTGGCAACGCAGAGGGAGCCGTGCGCCGCCGGAGCGGGGATGGGAGGCGAACGCGACCAAGAGGCGTCGAGGGAGTGCAGGGTGGAGGTGTATCAGGTGGCGCCCGAGGAAGAGGAGGGGCAGGAGCAGGAAGCGGCGGCGGCGGCCGGGTCGGCGCTGGAGCACTGCAGCGAGGAACACAACTACTCTCTGAGCCAAGGAGGCGAGAAGGCGGCCAGGCCGGCGCTCAGCGCTCCGCCGGAGGAGGCGAAGGAGGCTGAGGCTCAGCAGGAGGTGCAGGGCAGCGAGGACAGCCAGGCGAACACAGAGCTGGAGGACGAGGAGGAGGAGGAAGAGGAGGAGGAGGAAACGGCGGTGGAGGCCGAACTCTCAAGCTCCTCAGAAACTGAGTGCGGTGAGTTTTGGCTTTATGGTCTGCATGGCAAAGTCAAGTTAATTTATTTACACACGACATTTCAGGCAAAGTGTTTTACTTCATTAAAACATAATAAATTATGAAACAAGCAATAAAAACTACGAGTTTTGAAATCAAACAATCTTACAAAGTAAATTAAGAGTTTATTTTAGTCAGTCTTTAGTGAATATTGTTTAAAAAGTACTGGTTCCACTGGCAGATTGTTTCACTTACAGGAAAAATGTCATGTTGTAAGTGAAATAATCTGCCAGCGAAACTAGTTCTTTTTTTTTATCAAAATCAAGGAATTAATTACTTAAAGCAAACGCCTATTTCTTACTAAAAAGTTACTTTAGTAAGACTTTTACTTTGTCTAAACGTTTAGACAAAGCGTTAGGCTAATTTCAAGTTTACTAAGATATTTGCAATAGAAACTGGACCAAATTTATTGGTAAGACTTAGTGTTTTTGCAGTGTAGACTTTGTTTTCCAGAATGTGAACCCAGTTTCACACTGTGATATCTGCAGTTGGTGGATTTGAGCCACAGTAATCTTTGTGACTTGCTAATTGTTCTAGTACCAATAAACCAGAACCTGAACCTGCACAATGTTCCACATCTGAAAACCAGCATCAACGTGATAAAGAGGGAGATCTTACAACCAAACAGTATTTACAGCAGCTGCTGTTTCACCAGAAATAAACCATGTTCCAATATTTTCAGAAAAAAATCAAAACTTCTTGTATTTAGCAAATATTAATAATTATAGTAATGTTAACTGGTCTGAAACAGGAAATATTTAATCTGGTTTAATGTGAAAAAATGATTTAAAAAAGAGTTAGATGGGTTTTTTTTTATATAATGCATAAATGTCTAATTTCATCTGGGTCTACACCAAATGATAAATAAATGAATTATATAATAATAAATAAATTACCAGGGAGCAGCTCTGGTTTGGTTCATTTTAAATATCAGGAGATTTACTATACCTGTGTGAAATTGAACCTAAAAGCATCAGGTAGATAATTAACTCGCTAACTAAGAGGATGCATTCATTAGGATTCATTAGTTGACCTGAAGTGTTTTCTGAAGAAATGCCAGGCTTAGCAGCTAGCAGTGGGCAGCATAGACTTAAAGTTTTAGCATATTTTGTACAAAGACTATGATATTCATGTGATTTGTATCATTAACCTGCAAACAGTAAGCTTTTAATTATATTTGACATTTAAAAAAAATATTTATTGATAGTTTTATTGAATAATTATGCAATATGCAGAGCTTCCCACAGAAACTACGGTAGCGAAGCCTGATGCTAGCTTATATTAGCTTCTGGCAGCTAGCAGCTTCAGGAGACAGTCCACTGCTGCAGATTTTAAATTTAAATTGAACAAAATAAATACAACATATCTTCCTGATATGCTATATATATATATATATAAAATTTGTATATATATATATATTTATATATATATATATATATACAAATTTTATATATATATATATATATATATATATATATATATATATATATATATATACAAATTTTATATATATATATATATATATATATATATATATATATATATATATATGTTATATTTGTATGTAATACAACAAAAACCACAGAAAATTAGCTAAGCCTAGTGGTAGGGCTTAGCTAATTTGTGCTAGCTATATTAGCTGCTATTAGCTGCTGGAGACAGACCACTGATGCAAATTTTAAATATAAAATGAAGAAAAATTTACATATATATATATATATATATATATATATATATATACATATCTTTTTCATATGTTATATTACATATGTGTAGATCTTCAGGGTAGATTTTGTTTTATTTTTCCAGTCTCCTTCCGATTATCATCCCTCCTCTTCGCATAAATAAACAAATCTTAGGCTGCAAGGTAACAAAAGGATGCATCTTGATCCCAAACCCCAGCTGGAGTCATATTTCTCCATTTTTCTTCTCCACAGAGTTGGTGTCTTTTTACCCAGATAATCCCATCATAACAATCTCTGACGTGGCAAACCAAAGGCCTCTTTAATGGGTGGAAAGGTGTTGAGTTTGTGAATTTAGTAGGTTGAGGGAAGAAAGCAGAATATGTCTGTGTGGGATGGAAAGATTGAGCTGAGGGGAGAATGTGAACATGTAGACAATGGTGTTATCTGCAGACTGGACCAGATGACATTATGTTACATAAGGTGTGTGTGTGTGTGTGTGTGTGTGTGTGTGTGTGTGTGTGTGTGTGTGTGTGTGTGTGTGTGTGTGTGTGTGTGTG
>CAEGAF010071947.1:0-37110 GCA_903067075.1 Micropoecilia bifurca | reverse complement strand
ATTATTATTATTATTATTATTATTATTATTATTATTATTATTATTATTATTATTATTATTATTATTATTATTGTTGTAAACAGAGAAAAAGATAAAGACAAAAACTTTCAAAGAACACCTATTACAGCTAACAGTATTGCTGTAATTCACCACAGCTATATGACTTTTTACAAATACCTATATACAAAATTTCTGCTTTAGCTAGTGAACAGTGTTGTTACTTTGATACGCACAGGTGAGAGACAATTGTTTTCCAGAACATAACATAGCAGTGAGCCATTAATTGTAAAACACGGCATCAGTAAATGGAAGCAGCTGAAAGTCTCACATTTCTACACACAATCAATTTGATAATTAATGAATTCAACAGCGCTGAACAATTATTTTTTTATTAAATTTCTCACAAAATAGAAAAGAAAAGAATAGTTTAAGCTGCAAAAACAGTTTTGCTATCAGTTTGTGGAGTTTATTAATTTCAATCGGAGTTGTACAAAAATTGCAATAAATCACTTTTTTTCATGATGACAACAGGCTGTAATGAAATTGCTCACACCTATTTCACAGAATCAAGACTTTCATATTGAATAATACTGTACCAGTTACAAGCATGGTGAGGGTCTGTTTCACTGTCGGTGACACTGATGTAATACAAAGTGGATAGCATGATACAACTACCACCAGATATTGTAACTTCACCTGAAATAAACAGCAAGCTGGTTGAAATGCAGACACAACTGTGTGTCACAACAGTGCAATGATACCAAAAATGGAAGTTTGTGCTGGTAACCTAAACCATTTAAATTAACTTTGCCAATGTTGGTTCAGAAGAATGGCAAAAATATCTATAGAAATATGAGTATAGAAATGCATTCTCAGGACACGGCTACCTTACTTGAAAACTGTATTGACGATATTTCTCCCATCCCACCCAGTATACAGGACACAGCCTGTATACTGAATTTATTCCACATCCTAATGCACATTCTTGACTTTCAGGATCTCCATGCACATATGCAGTCCAAGGTGACATCGCCCAAGTCTGCTTGATGCATTCTTCTAATAACTAACACGTAACACATCTCAGTGCTTGCTGCTACCAAACCCAGTTCAGTTGCGCTTTAAGAGTCAGGACATGCGATCCAGGTCATAACACAGTACATTCTTAATCAGAATATATCCTACTCCTGTTTGGATTATAATGACCCCACTGTGTACTTTTGGAAGACCAATGGTTTAAAAGGCATGCCTTGTTTTGATGCAATGGTGAACATCTGTGGTGGGCATATTAGCAGTGTGGCTTTCCTGCCTCTGAAGGGCGCCCTCAGCTTTGTCTTCCCTCAGCTGTCGTTCAGAAGCCCCTCTACAGCTGGCCTTCCTCTCTTCTGAGCTGTAATTGCACCTCTGTCCTGGGAAAAAAGGGGAGGAAATCCCTGAGCTTTCGCCTTGCAACAATGACAATAAAAAAGAGGTGAGGAAAGGAGGAAAAAAGCATTTCAGCTGAGATGAAAGAGGGAGGGAAGCTTTGGAATTGAAGGGGGTATCGAGGGCTGTTGGCTCAGGAGTGCATAGAGGTGGAGGTACAGAGAGAAAGATGAAGGAGAATGCATGGAAGGAGGGATGGTGTTAGTGATGGTAGTAAACTCTTGAGTTTTATTAACCTCATTTGGTTGAGAGGTAGAGAGTGAAGGGGAGAGGAGGAGTGGTGTATTTAGTCTGTGGATGCAGACTGGAGTTTACTAATGAGGGCTCCAAATGCACACACACACTCACGCACACACTTTCTGAGCTCATTCCCTTACACATACCAGATTCACCTTGATCTAATGCCAAGTATGCAGTCAAAGCAGGCCTTTACGGGGCCGGGTATCACTAACTCCAATCTAACTGCCTCTGTTCATTTATTCCCTTGTATCAAGCAGCAGCTGAAAGGCAATTTACCCTAAATTGCTGTTGATATTCAAGGATGGAGTTGAGGCGCACAATCATTTGATTCCAAGCCAAACCCCACTGCTGTGGGTCATCTAGTTATTTAGCACATCTATTATGTTATGTAATTCAAATATAGACGCTGTTTAACATTCCCATTTACTTAAAAAGAAGAAAAGAAAAAGAAAACTTCTGCCTGAGAAAAAAATGTCACTATAATGTTTATCTTTAGATTATAAGAAGTACCCAAAGGATTTAGAAGAAACTCAAGTGAACTCTAATCTAGAACGCCTGGGGCCAGAAAGGTTGACAAACAACTGAATAATTGATATGAGGTCCTGTGAGGTAACAAGAACCCTGCTGCTGAGTTATCTTACTCCAGATGTAGATCCCTTTAGGTGATGTCTCAACACAAACATGTAAACAGATCTTTGACATTCATTCAGAATTCAACTCTATAAACCTATTTGCTGCAAAAGTGTATTTGGCTTATTTAAACTTAACCCAACAGTTGAAGATATTTAACAACTTGATTTTCACACATTCTGGATTTTCAGCATAATCATTTCATCATTCGACAGCAGCAGACTTTAGTTCATGTTTTTAGGGCTTATTGTAACGAGCATATTAGTGCCATTGAGAAGTGAGAGGTAAATAACAAAATCTTTTATCTACTGAGTTATTGATTTACCCATGTGTGTGGTCCTGTTTTGATGTTTGATGTTTTCCAGTAACTACACCTGTTTTTACCCAAATATTTCAATGTGCACATATAAACATATTTCTCCTATGCCATAAGTGTAGGAATAACCTCACGCTTACACACTCTGACGTCTGATTCTGCAGGTTTCATTCTGGTTGCTTAAGTCTCTTTATGAAGAAATGATTTAGTGCCAAAATTGTTAAACTGTTTAACTAATTTTTGTTTGGTTCGAACTTAGAACAGATAAAAAATATCCTGTTTGTTACCATCTTTATTCACCTGATGACCTGAAATTGACACAAAGAAATCCTACTTAGGACTCTTGCTAAAAACAGAACAATGAAGATGTGAGTAGCAGACAAATGGCCTGGAAGACACACACACACACACACACACACACACACACACACACACACACACACACACACACACACACACACACACACACACTCTGTGAATACCTACTTACTATACACAGTGAAGATAAATGACTCCGTAAAGGTGCTCTCTGAACTGGACTGTAGCTGACAAATGGTCACCTTGGAGCATGAACTGACCTCCTGCTCAGCGCTAACCATGGGAAGGTTATTATGTGATCTGACCAGAGGTTAAGAGACCGTTCCTCCACTTTTATTCATGAGCTGACATTTAAACCAAGATCACAATTATGAAGCGCTTTTTGTGCTTTTAAAATTGATAGAATACATTCTGACTAAAACAAATTTACGTTGAATAGCTTCTTAAAAATAAATATGTTCAGCTCAGTCGTTATCGGTAAATGACCAGACCAATTTGGTTCATGAAAAGTGGCAAAACACATGTCCTGATTACAAGTCTAGAAAAGAACTCAAATTAATTCTGCCACAAGAATTTACTATTTGTTATAAGTGGAAATGAAAAAATCTCCAAAAGGTGCTGTTTGAAAACTACAGCGTTTACTTTTGTGTTGAAGATTATGCCACAGCAAAAAAATCCCCCCGAAAGATGTATTTATTTAAAGCTTTTACACATGTTTACCAGGAATGCCAATAAATCTTTGGGGCGCTGAGCAAAAAAAGTCTAACATCAGCTTACGGCTCTCTGATTGACAGCTTACCAAACACTCTTTGAACTTTTCCAAAGCAGTAAACTCTTCACCATCTGGTACTTCAGGCAGTTTAAAAAACTGATTAGCAAATGCGACCCAGTCTTGATATAAAAACAAATTCTACAGCAGCCAGTAAATTCCACACAAGCCCAAGACCTCATCTGAACTGCCCAAAGCCATCAGTTGAAAGCGTTCAAAGTTTGTCTTAAAAAGCTGTGACGGGCCATTCGGGGCAGCTCTGGCCCGTTTGTCTGCGTGTCAATATGCTACCCATTCGCCGTGTCTCACATGGACGCTATCATTAAACTTCTGACCTCGCCACGTCTGACACTATTTGACAAAACTCTGACTACTGTCTACGTAATGCTTAACCCTGTCACACTGAGTTTACTTGTCTTGTCTTTATTATTTAGCTATCATTATCACCTCCTAGCCCACACACCCAGGGGTATGTAGGTCAGTTGTTATAAATTGGGTGCCTACAATAAAACCTAAAACCTATGGTTAGGCCTCATAGACAATTTGATTGCTCTATCGGAGCTGCCATCTTCAACCTATGCACCATTACCCTACAATAGCCCACAGTATCAAATTACAAAGATCTACTTCACAGCTCATTACCAGCTTATAATACAGGACAGTTTAATTGTTTTTCTGCTGTTATTTCTAGACCTATTTTTGCAACAGAGTAGCATATAAACAAAAGGACCTTTCAAAAGCACTCATAAGGTCAACTTTTTTTTTTTTTTACCAAAAATTGCTTTTGTTTTTATGACAGAGCGACATTGAGAACCGTGTAATTGTGCATGAAATATCAACACAGTATTGAAATTATTGTAAATAAAATCAGAAAAGTATGTAATGTATTTATATAGACCCTGACAGATTTGAGAGAAAGATGTGGAGAAGTTTAAAGCAGACTAGATTTATCAAATAATATCCCAAGATTTGAAAATCTCACGGAGCAATGTTCAAGCTATGATAAAAATCGAATGAACATGGAACAACTACAAGCCTAACGAGGTATTGCAATCTACGTAAACTGACAGGCCAAACAAGGAGAACATCAATCAAAAAAAGCAGGTAAAATGAAATGTATGGAGGAAAACTAATTCAGTATTAATTTTGTGAAATATTAATGCTTTATTCATATGTCATAATATGAATATAGCATAAAATATATAATGAATATCAATTTCTATGTCTGTATCATATGTTGCCATACCATGAGGGGGTGGATAAGCTAATTTTTGCGTTTTTTTATACACCGATCTTGATATCCATTACTCGATGCCCATCCAGCAATGATCACAAATTACCGTTCATTGTTTCCTCTTAGCCAACTGCTGGCCAATACCACTCAATACCCCAGGTCCAGTTTCCCCATCAATGTTACTCCCACTCTGCCCCCACGCCCTCTTGAGCCCCAGACCAGCCCCATAGTAGTGTCTGCAGAGGAGGCTGTTGGCGCCTAACCAGCAGCAGATGTGGTTCCGCAGAGAACACCGGCCCTCATTAACTTCAATGGATTTCCTAATGCGACAGCTACCATATTTCATTTACCGCGCACCCACACCCCAGCGGACCTGATGGGGGCCAACTGATACTTCCATTCTCTTGCATCCCAGAGTGGTGGTGGAGGCGGAGGGATTAGGGTAAGAGGTGCACTCATAGTCCTTAGGGAGTAATGGGGGAGCGGGAGGAGTGTGAGGCAAAGGAAGAGCAGACAAGGGGAGTAAAGGATTTCAGAAACCAGAGCAGAAGACATGACCCCTCTTACGAAGAGGAAATCAATTAATTCAAGCTTTTTATGGCACAGTCTCTGAAATGAGAAGCAAAAGCCAAGTCAGCAGTCTGAGTAACATTGCAATATGTCAAAAACAGAAGAGGATAGAAAAGGGGAGTGACTTATTTGGGGTGTGAGAGACAGAAGGGAAAAGCTTGTGGAAAAGATCTAAATACTGAAAAAAACATGGATGCTAAGAGAGATGGATGCGAGGGGAGAGAGGGAGTGAGGGAATTTATGGTCCTGGGTCTTATTGTTCCTGTACACGTGAGAGTGTGCAGCTGGGGGAAAAGAGGGAAATGGGGTGCAGATGTACTGTATCAAACACAGAGGCCTGAACTTCAATAGATACATTACGATGTGCTCCCCTGCTGCACTCCTTTCCCAAACATCAAAACATTCTTCTAACTTTCTCCCTCTTGTAGCTACTGATCCCCCCCCTCCTCTTTTTTCCAAGCAACACATTTTTGCCTTGTACCCCCCCCCTTTCTTGCGCTAATATCCGCAACCTGTCCCACGTTTTTTCTTCTTCTCTGTACCAGTAAGCTGCTCTCATTTCCCCTAAATGCAGCTTCTTTTACTGACACAGCGGGTATCAGGATTTGCCAGCAAGCGGTGGCCTTCTTTGAACTGTGACTGGCTTGTTTAAAAATTCAACTTAACACAGCTATGTACAGATGTTATGGAGCCCTAATGGCGTGGGTATACTATGCCCCGGATAACAGTTCGTCACAGCTGTTCACACTTTCCCTCTACCTCTCTTTCTCCCCACATTCCTTTAAAACACATACAAATCATTATACGAAGACATATGGAACTAGAAGGGGAAGGGTGTGACAGGGGTCTGCCCCCCAGGTTTGCCAGCTCTATCCTCTTTCGGGATAGCAATGGTGCTTAGGGGTGGGTTAGAGTATAGCAGGAGCTTTGGTGGTGGCACTGGGGCACTGGAAGTGGGACAGGACGTGACACTCCTCTCCTCGTCTTCCCTGCTGACTAAAGAAAGACAGAGAGAGCACTTCCCTAAGGAGTGGAGAGCTGAGACCCTGGATAATTCCCGGTGCTTTCCCGGTGCCTATAGAGGAAGGGGCCCCTCTGGATTTGTCAGTTGTGGCTGCAGCTGTCTCCGGGCAAAATGGACCACAGTGGACTTGACACTTGATCTCTCTTCTCTCCCTCTCTGCCTCCTTTTTGTCCTTTTATCTCTCCCTCTCTCTTTTTTTACTAACTCTCTGTCTGTCTTGCTTCATCATTCATTTCACTATTTCACACTTGCTATCTATTTTAGCTTTCTTACATGATAAAAAGGTATTCTCTTTAGGGTTGTGTCTTGATATATTTTGAATGCAATTTTTTTTAACAATGATTGCACTTAGTAATGCAAAATTTCCTTGAGCCTATGTAAAAGGTAATCACCTCCTTTTAAAATTATTATTTAGTTGTGCTTAACAAGATTTCCATATCCACACCTTGGTTGAGTTGCTGTAGAATCAACAAATTATTCCTATCATGTTTCATGCTGCGTCACTGATCTGCCCCTCCCAAACATGTTGGCTGCTGATTATGGATGAATGGATGCTGCTGCCTATATACACTCCTGTTCCTCACTTATTCAGTCCAAGATCAACTTTTGTTATCCTTGTCACACCGTTTGAGCATTCCACATCTGAATTTCTGACTTATTTTATGCCTTCTGACCATTGCCCTGCCGGTTCCCTGACTCCCAGGTTGCTGACCTGGACTGTTTCACCCAACCATTGAGCTGTGGGCTACAGACAAAGTAACCTCTCACTTTCCCATGGTCAAACCTTAACATTGGATTGGACTGTGTGATCCAACCCTGCTGCAAAGTTTCCACTTTCCGTGACGTCATTGTTCTCAGTTAGTATGTTGTAAAATGTTCCATTCTATTTGGTACTGTGAGTGAAATAATCACTGGTAAAAGGACATTTTCCACTCCTCACTAGTTACATCTCTGAGGATTTGGGTTCGTTGAGTTCCAACTCTGTCCATTCCACAGAGAGCCAGAAATCCGATCTAAAGAAGAAGTTTTTGTTCATGCCCATTCCAAGTTTGGTCATTAATATAATCTTTTCTGGGCTGTAATGTGAGTTCTGGGTCCAAAATGTACATTACCCTTTACAAAGAAGGTATTAACAAGTCTTTGATTTTGTAACTAAAGAATCCAGAACATCTAAGACATTATAGGCCCCATTTTTCTCAGCCAAGATACTGAGAACAGTCATTGTTCATGATTTAACAAAAACAAAGAGAGAGTGGGCAAAAATGGCCTGAAAGTTATAGCTAACCAAAATTAACACAAAGACCTTAGATCTGTCAAAAATCATCTTCAGGACACCCAAGACTTTTTTGGGTGGGAGGCAAAACACAACTACTTTGCTGCTTCAGATCAAGGATTGCTCGTTAGACAATTGATGGATCTGTCAATTCTGCTCTTGAAAATAATCCAACCATCAGTAACTTTAAGCTCCAGTGTATTTGGGTTATGCAGAGTGAAAAGTCTTCCAAAGCTTCAGCAAGTCCATCTCTGTGTGACTTAGACTTAGACAAAGTCCACTCTTGATGACAGTTGTTTTCATCAAGGGTGACACAATCCATTTTTAGGTTTAGGGGGACAATTACATTTTGACAATGGGCCAGTCTAATTTGAATGGCTTTTTTCTCCTAAAATAATAGAATCATTATTTGAAAATTGCTTTACTTGAATACTCGGTTTGGTTGAAGAGCTGGTCTAGATGTACAAATTAGGAACTGTAAAAATGTGTCATATTCCTGAGTGCAGGACTTTCAAAGAAACATTTTCAGAACATCTGCAAACACACCTTTGGGATCCGTATTTTTAGAAATATTTTGACCACCACGCTTAAATTCATTGTGTAGCAGGCCCATCAGATTTGTTTAGCACCTTCCATTGACTGTGAAATCCAGCTGACATTTTAGTGCTTGTACCTGAAAAAAGTAGTGCTTAAGTAATTTACCTCCTTTGTCTAGGCAACACATCTGGCTCACAGAGACATCTAGTCATGCCCAAAGTCTCTATAAAGTGAAACACCATCCATAAAATCTCCATTAGAGAGGGGCTGCCTGGAGGTCGTCGGGAGGAGAATCAGGGGGTCACAGTTCCGCTGTAGTGCCTTCACACGTAGGGTTAGAGGTGAGTGCTGTTGACATTCCTCCCATCACTGTCTGATATCGCCAAGATTGATAAGCCAGAGAAAGGTTCTGGGAGGAGTACACCCTCCCAGCTCCTAAGGTTAAACATTTATGTTTGGTTCTGTTTCTTTTACACCATCTGTTCTGTTTTTTTTCTGGTGATGCATCATGTTCTTTACTTCTCAGACACCTAATTGTCTCGTAGATATTCGGTGAGGCTTCAGACTCACACAGGGATTGACCTTGGAGGAACGACACAAGAGAGTGTTTATCTATCCTTCCTCTTAGCGAAACCAGATAAAAGAAGAGAGTTGTGACAGATCTCCCACCCTTCTCCCAGAGTCTTCTGGGATTTTCTGTTAACAATTTCATGTGAACTACAGTAAAGAGCTGTGAATTATCGCCTTGTCAAATTCCACACCTTGTGACTGCGGTTGCTCTTGGAGGGCAGGTAAAGCCGTCTACCTTTGCTGTCTATGAGCCGACAGTTTTATATTTCTTTTGAATTAATTAAGGTTTTGCAGCTACTCTGAGATAGAAAATGTGAGAATCTTAACATGCAGAAAACATGTTGACTGTATTCTCTGAAAAGTCTTTTCAGTGAGTGGGACATAAACACAGGGATATTTGATTTCCACAACAGAGCTCTTACAGCAATTAGCCGCTAATAGAAACTGGAACTTACACCTCACTCAACAAAGATGGTAGCCACAAGCTTTTCTTTATGCTTTTCAACAATATACAAGAGAATAAAATGACACTTCTTCTTCTTTTATTTGTAATTCCAGGTTCTGTAAAGCAACAATCCAATCATCTGTTTTACAGACATTTACAGTAAAAGGAAAATTAGACAAAGCACACCCAGCTTTCCCGTAGGTCAGTGGATCATTATTGCTCTCTCACAGTCCAGCTTATCTTTTGTAATCAAATACACCAACCCCACAAAATCACATGTAATTGAAGTTTTTTTTTTCCTCCAAACTTCTTTCAGCCAGAGCTCTGTGAAGATAACATTCCCCGCTTCTGCTGCTGTCTCTGGTGTGTTTGAGTAAACAAACAAACAAAGTTGGAAACAGGCAGTCAGCAGCAGGGCAGCCTTGTTAGGTTGAGCCACCAGGGCGATGGGATTCCAAGCCTGTTAGTTTCCCCCTGGGAGACGTGTTTGCTATGTGTGTGTGTTTTGCGTGTGTGTGTGTATGTGGGAGGGTTACTTGTTGTTTATTACTATAATTTGTCTGAGTGGCTCTGGAGAGATTTTAGGCTCTTTGAAGCAAGGCTGGATGAAGCCTGGAGCGTGGCATGCTGTGCCCAGGATTTGGGCCCAATTTCTAATTCGTCTAACCCCTGAATTCACCCAACCAACACCCTTTCGGTAATCCTCTGTCTCAATCCTTTATCCTGAGCTGCATCATCCTGGGTCCTCCTGAAATGTGTGAGCCACACAGACAGAGAATTTTGAAAGGTCAGTGTCTTATTAATGTAAGATTTCAGGCGAGTCAAAAGAGTCAATTTCTTAACTTTGAGAAAGGGAGACATTTTCTCTCCGTTAATTGATTTTAGTCAAATTTTACATTTGTTGAACAGTTTACAAAAATGGAAACCTCTTAAATAGGTTTTCAATTTTCTATTTCTATTTCACAACTGCACCTGGAAATTGTGAAAAAGGCTACAAGAACTATAGATTATTTAATATAAATAAAGAAACAGACAAATGGGATGATCTAAGGGACTAAGGGTTCAATGTATTTCTTGAATATTTATCAATTTGAGAGGAGGAACAAAATGCATAACTGTGTCCAAAAGTAACAGGTTCTTGTGCATCCAAGTATTTATTACTCATATACACTGCTGTGCTGTGTTGAACTAGGAACATAGGGCAAATTTCTCCAAAATGTGGAAAACAAACCTATCTATATTTAATGTGTCCTTTAATAACAAAAAAAGCTTCAGATACATAAATCTGTTTTTGAACTGGCAGTATCTCACACGGAAAAATTTAGAAATGAAGACCTTTGATCTAAATATGGTCACTCAGTGAGAAAACCACATTAATGTGAAATGTGATTTTTGACAAAACCACTGCACTGGCAAACTCGCCAATTCTTATTAAATAAACATAATGCTTGTTTATAGTCATACACCAAATTTAGTAACTTCATTAATAATCTATCACTTGCAATCCAGGAGTGACATTTATAATACTTGTTGCTGATAGGATGAGCTCCAAAAATCAGAAGACAGCAGATGTTTGTTTCTGCAGTAGTGCTAAGCCAGATTCCACTTCCTTCATTAACTCGTATTAGGGTATATTTGGTGATTGAATTATTAAAACTTTTTCTGAAGAGGTCTGAAGTGTTTCTGGATTTTAGCTATTAGTGGGTGGCTGTGGTTCAGGATATCACAAAAGCAACTTCCATCCATCCATTTTCTTTACACCCTTATCCCTCAGTGGAGTCTGGAGGGTTGCTGGTGCCTCTCCAGCTAATGTTCTGGGCGAGAGGCGGGTTCACCCTGGACAGGTCGCCAGTCTGTTGTAGAGCAACACAGGACAAACAACCAGGCACACACACATTCACACCTAGGGACAATTTAGAGAGGCCAGTTAACCTGACAAGTCATGTTTTTGGACTGTGGGAGGAAACTGGAGTACCTTGAGAAATCTCATGCATGCACAGGGAGAACATGCAGAAAGACCTGGGCTGGGAATTGAACCCAGAACCTTGTCGCTGCAAGGCAACAGCTGTACCAACTGCTCCACTGTGCAGCCCCAACAAAAGCAACTTTCTCTTTCTTATTTAATACTGTTTGTAATATTCTTTGCCATCAATCTGGAATAGTTTATTTATTTGTTTTATCGCAAACGTAAATGTTAATGTTTAGATAGCTTAAAGACTAGAAGCATTTTCTTGACTTTAGAACCTTATCTCAACTGAACAAGACATTTTTCCAGTTATTTTGGTATTAATTGAGGCACTGTGTGTCTGCTTGCTGGTGGCTGTCTGCATATATTCTTGAGTCCATCCGTGCATTGTATGTCTGCATAGGAAGTCCTCTTGCATACCCATCCATCACGCACATGTCTGCACTTTAGTTGTGTCCTGCGGGGAAAGGTTCACTTAGATCCAAAGCGGGTTTAATTGGTGTCAAATAGGTCTCAGTAAAAAGTCATCAGAGACTAGGGACTCTCAGCAAGACAGGAAAGCTTTTATTAGGGGACTTCCTCCAAACTGTATGACTCTACATGTCACCGTCTGTCCTATTGTCTCTTCACATATCCCACCCTCTTAAAATCTCTCATCACTCCTCAGTTTCCATCTGCTCTCTTCCTCTCCCACTCAGATTCATTTGGGTTCAAATGTTTGCTATTTATCACTAGTCCTCCCAGTCACACAGCTAATTTTATTCTATATCTGTAGTGGTGTGCCTCTCGTAGTGATTTTGGTGGATTTATCCATTATAATATGCAAAGGTTATCCTAACCTATCAGGCTGTGAGAACAACTCTTGCCTGTAGACCAACAAAGTTTTCATCAGATTTAATTCTGATTACTTTCAAATTCTAAATTACTTTCAGTATTTTTGTTTGTTGAATTGCATGCATGTTTTGACAAATAGCAATGCTGAAAAAGAATAAACCACTTAATTTCCAGCTTTCTCGCAGACATCTGAATGTTTTGGCAAATAAGGGAGTTTTCACACCTGACAGTCTGCCAAACTTGATTTGTTTGGGGACCTAAATTTGTTAGCTTTTCAGCTGGTGCGGGTTGCTTTCACATTGCACCGTGTCAAGCAAACCAGACAAGGGTTTGGCTTGCAAATTGCCATCACTGCACCAAGAACCACTGGAGGAAATGACACAAAGACTTCTGAAGAAGACACAGGGCGCAACTTCCTTTTTCATGAATTGTAAAAGAAAAAAAAGGAGTCGGTTTAAGTTTTAGTAGATATACATTTTATTTTTTGTCTTTGGCAAAAGACTACTAGCCATTTTTCCGATAGCACTAGAGTCAAACGTTTGATTTGGTTGAATATGCCCAGTATGCCCTGTCCTGAAATCCACTTCCTGCTTTTGGAACGTCTCTGGTATGCTTGGCATTCAAACCGCACCAGAGTTCACTTCAACCTAACCGAGACCTAGGTTTTTAGGAGAACAAGATTCCATTTTTTTGGTCCTCATCAGAGTTTGATTGCATATTTGCACCTCCCAAAACAAACCAGGCTTTCTGGGCAAATCAATTAAAAAGGGCTGTTTCGGGCACTATATGGCATTCTCCCAAAAGCTTCTGGACTTGGGTAGTCGCTTTTGATAAAAAAAAAACTCTCTGTCTTGAAACCCTGAAACTTAGCTTAGAGCCTCCGACAAAGCAGGAGAGTGTTATCACATGTAGAACATGGATAGTTTTAACAGAAATGCCAGCATCTTGTTCAATATTGCCATTGGCCTTTTGGCAGCTTGCATGACTGAATTCTGTAATGTTACTGTTAAACCAGATTTGTTTCTGATAAGTGATGATTGTCTTTACTGTCACATGGCATACATACAATAACAAAACATTTCTTGTTATATTTTTCAAAGAGGAAATGTTTATCCATTTAGATCTTTTGGATCCATCCTAATCTCTGTGCAAACTGATTTTAGCAAAATCAAGCAAATGGGTAAATGTCAAGAGAGTCTGCAAGGACAGCAGAATTTTATTTCAGGGGCACCAGACTCGATGTCTGAAGTCTGAAGGCTATAAGTCCATCAAAACGTGGTACCAAATAATAGTCTGAGTGTATGCTTACCTATGCAACAAAGGGATTACACTTTTTTCACGTTGCACCTCCAGCAAATTTGTTGTTCAGTAAAAATGTACAGGACATTTGATACAGTAAAGTAAGGACTGGTTTTCTTTTTATTAAGGAACCAAAACTTCAGATTACAACAGTACACTTTTGAGATTCATTGTATCATTTGTGATACATTATTAATTTGATTGTACGATAAGCTTGACGCCATGAACAACTACCGTCACAATATGCCAAATCATCTGAGTCATTGTTACCCTGCATCCTTTCTTGTTTTTCCTGTTGTACTGTGGTATTTAAAGCGATGACATCTACATTTCTTCTTTGTTTACTCTCACTGTGTTTATTTGGGTTGTAATTTAAATGGTCAAAAAAGACCCAGTATTATACTGATAAGCATTTCACAGACATTGTCATGACATTTTGTCTTGCGCTTGTCATTTAGCGCTTGACCTATTTCGCACCCTTGAAGACTTTGGGCCATCTGTAATCCTATGTTTCATGATTGTTTTTACAAGCCAAGTAGCTTTCTATAATTGAGTGATAAACTATTTACACTATAAATGTGCACATTTTTTTTTCTAGATTCTCTTTTTTCTCAAAGAAATTCGTTTTTACTTTGTCATTTGTCACCTAAGGTTTTTCTTCAAATTCTGATGCCAATTTTAAGGCATCAGATATTACTATGATGCAAAATTAAATTTCTTTTAAGGTCCTCTTGATATATCCAGCATTTTCATAACAGCTGAAAGTAACACAGTTGTAAAATTGCACATTGCCTGAAAAATACATAGTAGAATCTCTTCAAGAGAGATAAGAGAGATTAAGACTTGAAAACCTCATGCAGATCTGTTCACCCCTGATGTAAGACGACTATTGAAATACCACAGTTCCTTGTAAAAAATTGTTGTATTTCAAAAAGTTTCTTCATCTCACATTGGTAATTTCTTGTTTCTTTTTCAGCCCACACATATTTCCACTGACATGCACAAAACAATATTAGTAAGGATCATGGAGCAGCTGCATCTTTCAAGTTTTGTCAGCAGGTTTAACTGAAAGTGCAACAGTGGCTGTAATTACTGTTGCTCAATGACAACCAGACTGAGAAAACACATAACAACTTTGGAGACAGATCCTCTTCCCACGTGTGTATGTTTTAACGCTAGCTGGCATTCAGGCATATACAGGGAACACCTGCCCCTCAGGTATCAGGATGTGAGGAAAAGCTTCTCCCTCTGCCATCACAGTTTTATCAGTTATTCTTTCCACGTTTGCCAATGGAAGCAGAAACTACTAAACTGTCATTAGATTTATGCTTTAGTGTCAAACGTGATTTAGTCGCATTGTGTTTTGTTAAAAAAAAAGCTACTGATCCCACCATCTTGAAGGAACATTTCATTCTGTGCCTATCTGTGTACGTCACAGTACATTAATAAAGTGGAACAACCATATTTGTAACAGGAACCAGGAAGCAAGGACGAGTACAAACTCATCCTGACAGCTTAGCTGCAACGGTGGACGCCTAACTGCCATTGTTACGAAAGTCTGCACAAAGTTCGTTTCTTGTTTCATGACAAGACAAGCTCACACAATATCCTAGCGAAACCATCAAAGTTATCTCTGTGTACCTGCAGAACCAGAGTCTTTCAAAAGAATTTGCAAGGTTTTGGCTCAGCTTCTGCAATAATTTTTAAAATTACTCTTGAAGAAACGAACGCATCCCACCGTTTATCTTATAACAAGACACTCTGCAATCAGCCCTCCAGCCAATCTGTTTCCCACTTGTCCTCTTTCTCTGCTTTTGTTCCATTCCCCTGCTTTCTTTTTTTTATGGCCCTCCACCTCTCTTTTTGAACTCCCCCATAGTACTCCCCTTTTCTTTTTTCCTCTTTCATTTCATTTATATCTGAATGCAACCCCTTTCTATAAGCCCCCCTTTTTTCTCTCTGCCTCCCCAACCATTTCTTCTCCACCCCTCTCTTGTTCGATCCCTGACTCAACTTTCACATTCCAGGAGCATTCCTGTAGGATTAGCCTTTAGCATTCTTAGGCTTTGCAAAGGCCACGGCCCCCCCACTGTGATGGTGGCAGGCAGTAACGGACGGCAGAGAAAAGAGTGTGTGTGTGTGTGTGTGTGTGTGTGTGTGTGTGTGTGTGTGTGTGTGTGTGTGTGTGTGTGTGTGTGTGTGTGTGCTCTCACTTTCTTTCATCACCACCCTCTTCCATGTCTGCTGCCCCATTTCTATCGAGCTCAGCTTCCATCACAGTCAGCAGCCCTTAGTTCTCACCCCAGAATGTCCTGGGAGTTCCTGTGTGAGCATACATGAAAAGCAGAAGCAGCCATTCACAAAATACTTCAGATATGCTGATCATAGATTTTCCTAAGGTTAGGAACAATAATCCAAATTCCATCTTGTTTGAATCTTGGATGAGGAAGTTATCACAACTTGAGTACTCAAAGATCTTAAATAAAAACTGAGGCATAATGTAAGTACAGATGTTCTAAAATAGAAAATAGAAAATTTTAGAAGCATAATAGTCGCAACCATTACAAAACGTAACAGATCCACAATCGCTGATACATCTGAATAAGATTCAGGAAACGAATTGCTTAGATATTATATGTCTACCTATATACTTTTTTTTTAAATTACCTCTTTCAAGAAAGTTTATGCTGCTACATTCGGCTTTAATACACTTACTCTACCCTTATAAAAAATGCAATGTTCGGTAATGTTGCATGTTGCACCCACCGGCACTCTAGCTTTGCACATGCAGATGACACTCAATTATATTCATCATTTTGCCTCTTCTACTTGGGTAAAGAACCTTTGGTGATTCTTTCGAGAAGGATTTTTCCTTTAAATCTCACATTAAACATACTTTTTAGGATATTTGTTCTGTATTTTTAATTACTGATTACCACTAATATGTTTGATGTCAATATCCCCATTTGATCGTGGCAAGCAATAGTTTCCCTATTCCATATTTCACAGCAAACCTAAAAAATGTAAAAAGATAAGCAAAGTTGATATTTTCAGTTGATATAATTGTTTATAATTTTTGTTCCTTCTCTCCTTCTCTAACCTTTTAGTCAGGGCAATCAAGCAAAAAATAAAAAAAGTAAGTACTATGAGGTAATTGTGGCCTCTTCACTGTTTGTCTTTGTGCTTCCATAAGGGGTCTTTGTGTTGAATCAGTGTAACAAGCCAAACTGGTAGCACTGGCCTACCACATGTGGAAACACTCACTTCACCTCCCAGGATAAAATACTTGGCAAGGACAGACAAGCGCTGGAGTGGGGGGTGAGAGACAGAAAGAGAACGAATGTTTGTTGGTGGGACCAGCGAGTGAGTTCGAGTTTTCCTCAACCAAAATAAAAGTGCGACCAGAGCAGGGGACGCCCCTCAAAAGTCTCTCAGCTGTTTCCATCTTTTGTCCAGCCAACATCATAAATTTTTCTGGCAGGACCTCCTTTTCTTCCTTTTATTTTCTCTTCCCCTTTATGGCTATTGGCACAGTCAAATTCAAATGTCAAAAAAGGGAAGTTTAACTTATATTTCAATTCAAAATCCTGTAGAAACTATTGTTTGATTTAAGTATTTGCTGAACTTATCGCTTCTAGTTCTTGAACCAGCTGTTTTGGCACTGTGTACCTCAACCGTTTCCACTTTCTCTTCCCCCCCTCTATCAGACTCTTTATCTAAATCTCCCTCTCCTGGCTCACGTTGCGGCTTTTTTTATTTATTTAGTTTTTGTGTGAATGTACTGTACTGTATTCTTTCCCTCCACATCAAGCTTATTGCTTTCTGTCAGGCTGCTGCAGGCGCCCCAAAGGGAGACGGCTCCCCTCACGTCTAAACATCTGTCCATCCCATTACCGCGGCTGCTGCTGAACTTGAGCCCCTTTTACTCATGTTGACAGCAGCTCTGACGAGAATGCGAATGATATCCAAGGGACTGATGTTACTCCCGAGTGCCTGCTCAAAGCTCCTGATTATGTGAGCCAGCTGGCTCAGAGACGTGAGGAGTCGCCGCGGCAGGCGGTGTTCCGCTGGGCGTCCAATATGGTCCCGGATGTTTTCTAATCACGGCTATCTTAAGTGTGAGAACGGCACTGCACAGGGCATCAGTCGGCTGGGTCGTTTGGTTGGAATGTGATGCAGGAAATCCATAATGGGGGTTTTTCTGAAAGTGCCGGCAGGATGCGCGTTGTCTTTTAGCATGGAGAGGAACAGAGTAAACGGATATCGCTAAAGGTGGTGGCAGCAGTGATGATATCAGTAGTGATGATGATGATGATGATGAGAATGCAAATGGTGAACATTTTTAAAATGACCTGGTAACAGATGGGAAAGATATTTCCTTAGATACTGACCCATCACTGAAAAAAAAATAAAGAATATTCTTGAATTTGTCAAAAGTGCTGTCATAGGCAAATTTCTTTTGCAAAACCATCGGTATTTTTTTGAATCGTGTTGAAACTCCAAACTTTCCTAAAAGCAGTGAGATATGTGATCACTTCCTGTTTGTTTCATTTGTCTGAGATTTTAAATGTTCAGATATATAAATATTAATTCTCAACAGACTCTTGCCTGTTTTCCTAGAAATAGGCATAATTGTTGCAACACAACTCTTTGACGTATTAAGTCGGTGCTACAAATGAAAACCTACTTTTATGTCAGCATTTCCACAAGAGAGTAAAAGTTCCTCTGTATCTTGCTTATGAGACATAAATCTAATATTAACATCAAAATCAATCAAGCGCATTTCACTGGGGCAGGTTGTAGAAAGTGTAGTGCTTAAGGGGCATTAATTGAGGAAAAGCTGCCACTACTATGCTGGGACAGTCAACAGTAATTCCAGCCTGGACAAACAAGTAAGGGAGACTGTGGATGGATGAAACCAAATCCATCACGACCAGATCCAGTTACCAAATGAGAACTTCTCCCTAAACCTATCAGAGTAATGGTTTGGACATTTTTTTTTTGCTTTCTAGCTTTGTCAGCTGCTTTACAGTCAACCAGGTAATGCCTATTTTTCAGGACTCTGTCCTGATGGACCAATCAGAACACCGTTATGACTTTGACCTCCTCAGTGGCCTCATCAGATAGGACTGCAGGTAAACACAAACACTGTGAGTGGAGAGAAAACAAAGTTTTGGTGATAAATGATGCACACATGCTTGGACACACACATGCAGACAATCTCAGAGAAACTGCTCAGTAATTGCAGTTCTCAGGTTTCTGACAAGCAATTTGGTGGCAGTTGGAGGAAATTTAGGTATTGATCATCTACAGGATAAATATTAATGTTAACTATGATGTTGAGTTATCAGTTTAACAGCCAAAAATAATCATGTTCTCCAACCCCTCTAATGAGATTTCACTCACCTGTGATATGCTCCATTAAACCACTCTCCAGCTTTCCAGTTTCTGCACGACCTTCGAAAGCTCCCAATAGATGTCCAATGGTTTTTCCTCATCTTCATTTCTGTTGCCTGAATTCGCATGCCTTGCCTTGCTCTTGTCTGACTTCTACCAAGCTTCTGATCTCTGGATTGACCTGGTTTCATGTGATCTGACCTCTGATTTTTTGCCTAACTGTTTTATAAATAATTTGATCCCCGTCTCCTCATGTATTCCCTTAACCTGTCTCCTGTTAAACCTTCCGAATTCACTGCTGGCAAAATTCTCTCACGTCTGTGAATCGAATAAAGAATCTCTTTTCCCCGTTAATTACTGTGTCTCCATCACCTTCGCCTGCTGTTCCGTGTTTTCACCCTGGAAAGGTGCTGTGTTTTCCCTTGATGTTCACACCACCCTTATGAACGTGCTGAAGTGAGCCTGATATCTGAGCTACTAAAGCAAAAGCTCTGCTAACTGACTAGCCACAATTATTTCTGCCGTGTCTACAAGGCAGCCTGTTCTATTCTGGCTGTGACACACTGCCAGCGCTCAGACACACAATAATATTTGTATTAGTGGTACTTAAAGGTACATGTGATATTTAGAGAGGTTGCTAAATGGCACAGCTGCTGCTATTTTCTGTGTTGTTAGCTGAGCCGCTAATTCTGGATGTGACATAATCACTCCTGCTCTCTGTCTGGGAAAATATGAATCCATATCTGCTTTTTATCACCATCTTGGTGGTCCTTCACTCCATTCAGTCAATTACTGTGATGGGTAGTTAGCACATTAAGAATCAATTATCCAAAATGTAGATATTTTTTAACATTATTTTGTGAAAGTATTGCTTTATTTTCATTCTGCTTTGCATTGTGAACCGCTTCGTAACCCCTAGAAACTGTTGTTCTTTATTAACTTTCAGAGCTAATTTGATCTCACTTTGTTGTAGGACTCAGTAATGAGAGTCTCAAAGCAAACCTTGTTTTGAGACCTATATACTCACTGTGACATCATTGTATCATTTATTGGTGATCAGTTTCAGTTTTATTCTCAACTTTTACTTCCACAAATTTTTTCACATAGATTCCTTATTCTTTTTATTTTAACTCAGTTGAATGTTACATGCCTCGTTAAAGAGATCCTTGCCTGAAGTATCTTAACTGGGAAGTTAAGTTTAAATATTTTCTTAATCCATTTTCATATTTTGGAGAGAAGTTGTTTAATGCTGTGTGAAGAGCTTGTTGTCTGAGAACACCAGAGCTGAAATTTGTTCTCTGATTTACTGTTCTGAAATACCTCACCTCACCATTCAGGTATTCAGGGGGGAAAAAATCTGACAGAGACTGAGAGCTGTAAGCTATTATTTCCTGATAATCAAGTGGTGCCCTGACTTGTTAATTTTGATTAAATCACGTCTTATTAATAATTGCCCCTAGCATTTATTAATAGTTATTCACAGCCAAGACAAACTTCCTGTTGCAAAGCAATGAATACTTTTGCAAGGAACTGAACATTTTCTTCATTCAATACAATCACATGCAAACATACACACAAATGCTCCTTCATGCCTCAACACAGACCCCTCCACACACACTACAGACATGTCCCTTGTAAGTGAGATGTCTTCTGTTTCAACAAAGTGTGCTGTGTGGGCTGCCTGTCTTTTCCTCCCATGGCAGAGTTACCCAATCTACTGACACACATTCTGCACAGATGACGAAGGACTCTTCTCATGACGCCGCCGGAGCCACCCGTTTAGTTCCGCCTTGGTTCCGTACACGCATAGATCACAGAGGTCAGAGGGGCCCAAAAGGGGCGCACTCTTTAAGTGAGGAGTTATGAAAAGCCCCAAAGTGCATTAGGTCTACGATGAACAACTTTGATGTGGCTCCGCTTGTCCCTGTGTCTGACTCTGGGTACAGTGCCATGCAGTGTCTTGTTAGAAAAATTACAACTGACCCTGAGTGTGATCTCTGGAGACCAAGAACGCATGAATCCAAACCTCTGGAAAGCACTAAAACCTCCTTTTGTTGACCTTCCTGGAAGTCTGTAGACATGTAGATATTGTGTGAGTTCATGAATGTGTGTTTGCATTTGAGTGAGCTCGCCTGTGGCTATTCCCTCACCTCTATTGACCCCCCACAAAGAAAGAGCTCAAAGGCACAGAGGTGGTGATCCCTGACCCTTGACAGAATCCAAGCCAAATTAGAAAACTCCACTCATTTATTATCACAGGTCACGACTTCTTGTGGATAACATGGGTATGTGCTCCCATAGTCAACTATGCCAGGGGAAAACGTGCCTGTTTACCAGTCGGAGATTATCATATCTCTTTAATTTACACACACGGTTGATTCTGTTTTCCCAAGCGGTTTAATCTGATCACAGAGAGCAAAAAACTGGGTGGATTTTGTAATTGATTTGAACCAGCAAATTCTGCACAGTGGCACAAACCTCAAGCTTACACGTGAGGACCAACTTAACTATTAACAATGTAGTATTATGCATTTTTTCAGACCTTTTTTTTTATAGTTCAGTATTACTGGGAGACTTAAGTGAGAGTTCTGAATCAAACCAAATGAAAACGCAACAATTTTTCCATAATTGGTGGCTTTTTGCGCAAGCTTCTGCATGCAGCTGCTGAGCCAGCAACACCCAAAGCCTCTCCCCAGCTGATTCCCAGAGAAAACAAGTTGTGTGCCTGTGAGACTTTCAATTAAGAGACACTGAGCCTGAGGTCTGGCATTCGGCTCCCATACTCACTCATTTTTATGATGCCCTCAAATCTATAAACTCACTTATTTATAAACATATTGCAGTGGCCGTAAAAGAGGGGACTTGTTTCTGGCTAAGTAGTACACTGAGTACACTGAGATGTGTTTGCACGTGTGCATGTGTGTGTGTGTGTGTGTGTGTGTGTGTGCGCCTGTGTATACAGAGGTGTGTCTGGGAGAATAACTGACAAAAAAAAATGTGTGGATGTGGAAATATATAATTGCTTTTGTTTATCTGTCTTTATCCAAGATTATGTGGGTGTGATGGGCGCACACGCAGGCCTGTTCCGTCAGGAACAGGATGCGTGCGCGCGGCAAAGACTGGGGTTTGGAACGGCCGCCGGAGCGAGAGGCTGGCAAAACGTGGATGAAACTGGCACAAGGTCGTGTTGTGACGCTGCATGTTGCGTAAAGAGCAGGAGAACACGCTACAGGAGCCACAACACACTCAAAGAAAGAAAGAGGGTGTAGCAGAGCGCGGGAGTGAGAAACACACAAAAGATGCTTTCACACAGTCAGGGTTTTACTTTGCTGCTGTAGCAACTGGAATACATTTGGACAGTTTGTGTGCTGAAGAATACTCAGTAAATACTCCTTACATCACGTTTTATTTGCACAAATGAGAGCCACTACATGTTTCTTTTTACTTTGAGAAAGAAAAAAAGGTTCTCATAGAGTGCCTTGTAAAGATATTCATGCTCCTGGAGTTTTTCTTGCTTTGTCACATTGCAGCCACAAACCTCAATGCATTTTACTGAGTTTTTAGCTAAACCAACACAAAGTAGTGCATAATTGCAATAACAAAATATGATAACAATGATTTTTCAGGTTTTTTTCTAAGTTTCTTTCTTTCTTTTTTTGCAAATAAACATAAATTTGTGTTCAACTCTTCTGAGTAAAATCTTTTGGGTATGTGTCTGTAAACTTTGCGGAAATAGAAAAATACCTCAAACTCAGCAGAATTGGACCGGGAGTGTCTGAGAATATAGATTTAAATCATTTCTGCATCCACCTTTGCCTCCAAAATGTTTCAGTGTCCCTGCTTAAGTAAAACATTCTGGCAGAATGATGCTGCCATCACCATATTTTAAAACGGATTTGTGAGTCAAGAGTTAATTTTCTTCCACAAATAATGTTTTGCATGTCAGTCAAACAGCACAATTTAGATTCCATTTGACCAAAGCACCTCCTTCCACCATGTTTTCTGTCTCCCCACATTTTGAAATCGTAGATTTTACAGCTCTTTGTGTTAATGTAAAAGAGGAGTATTATGTAAAATCAACAGTTTTGAACATCAAAAAATGCATTACAGTTTTGCTTCCATTCTTTCATGCATGTTTAAGAAATCCTTGAATTTCAGTCTCGTTATCAGCAGAAGTTTAAAGGTTTGCTTTCATTTTGATAGGATTTGATAATGGTCAATGCTTTCCGTCAAATGCTTTCCGTCAAATGAATTTGCAGATTAATGAAATTGTTTGCTAGCATCCTACATATTTAGTTAGAAAGCTAAGTATTTCGGTCTGAGCTAAATATTAAGTATAAGTATATTTTAAAAATTGTTTAACTTGGAGCTAAATAATTAATTTACAGATCGGGTTTGTAAACTAAACAATCTTGCAAGGCAAATATTTAGCTTGTGAATTAAATAAAGTTTGGAACATGGAAATATAAATAACATTATAAAAAATTAATGAAAAACAAACACATATTTTTTTGTCTGTTAATATTCTGTAAACGTTTCACTGCATAACTTGTCAAACAGTACCCAATAATCTCTTAGATCTGATTTTAGAATTAGTTTTACTTTCGTTCCATTTTCAAATGTTGAAAAGTTTCTAAGTTTTAATCTTATTTTTATACTTCACCTTTATTGATTTAACATGTAAAAGTACTTGTTTTCTTGAACACATTTACATTCAAGAATTGAGAGCTGCATGAATTTGGACTCTTTGAAACAAATGTTTTACCGTAACCCAGATCAGACCTCGTTCCAGAACTATTGAAACTGCGCACTGCGCTACTATTGAATATATGTTTTGTTAGGATGTCTTGCTTTTGTTGTTCAACAGCATTCATTTAAATATTTTGAACAAGCAGCATTTGTCTTTAGTGATCAGAATTCAGGAGTGCCGACCAGGACAGAAAAAAAAAAACCCAAAAATGGCTAATGTGGGAATTTGTTTTGCTCCAGCCTGGACATCCTGGCTGCCATAAGCTACACAGGGCATCTGCTTCCTTCCAGGGTTATAACCCAGGCCTTGGCCTTGTAACTCCTGTTTGGTCACTGGCTTTTCAGAGGACTCATATCCCACCCTGTCTGGAATATAAGACACAACCTTCCTGAGTGCAGCAGGGGGGGAATTGATAGGAAAAAGTAGCCAAGGAGTTCCTCAATCATTGGCCCAGTTTCAACTTCTCAGTTGAAGGTTTTATGAAAAAATATAGGCCTATGAATATATACACACTCACACACACACCTATCTACTGTGTTAAAATGGTTGTACCAGAGAAGGTACCACCCAAATGGCCAGAGATTTTTAGATTTGCTACCACACTTTCCTAGCTTTCTTTTTTATCTCCCAGTTTTTATATGTATGTCAGGAACTCTGGGGCCAGTGGTTCTGCCTAGTCCGCCCCTGACCTGGACCACACAACCTCTCCTCCTTAGTCAGACTATCTTAATACTGCCTCTGTTTTTCTGATTTTAAGCGTAATTTTATATTATACTACTGACTATAAATAAGAAAAAAATAAGTCAGTCAGTCAGTCTTTGGAATTTGACTAATGGTGATGAATTTTGCATATCAGCAAAATTGACAAAAACAAATGCATTTACATCATCTTACGCCCACATTATAGATGTTTTGTGAATTTTTTACTTCTTTAATTATGCACACAGCAGAGATGTACTATTTTATCTCCTTCAGGCTTTTCCGGCTCACTAGTAATTCTCTGCTTTGCATTTCACTTTCTGCTTCTGCTTTTTTATACATTCACACCCATAAGGTGTGTGTTTGCATATGTGTGCGTGTGTGTGTGTGTGTGTGTTTGTTATTGTAAGGAACAAGCACGGCGGATGTACGGCGAGGTCTCCTCGTCCAGACACCTCATGAACAATCAGAGGGTCTCCACTCGGTTTCCTGTTTGATTTTTATTGGCCATGCGGTCATCGCCACGGTGACTCAAACAGGAAGTGCTGCAGTGCTGCATGATGGACGAATGGACAGGAAGATTAAAAACATGAGAGCAGAATGAGCGGATGCACTCACCGATCTATTTCAGGAGCTGGAAGGGACTCTCTCCCTCACACATACTCACTGAGGATGCTTTGCTTCCTGACCTCTGCCACCAGTGAGTTGAACCTCTTTGCTCTTGGTCTGTGTTTGTTTTGAATACCTTTCACTTTGGTTTAGATGTCAAGACAGAATTCAACCTTTATTGTGGTTGCCTGACATGTGGAATCCAGTGTGTATGCTGCCTGTAATCTTGTAGGCGCCTGGTCAGAAGATTGAAATTTGTAAATTAAAACAGAATCAGCCAATTCAGTGACTTGCAACGGTATTTATACATTTTCTCGTGTTCCGACTACAAACTTGTATTAAATTTCACCTGAATGATTAAAATGATAGGCAGGCATGAATCCTCAATCAGAAAAATGCATCATTGGTCAGCATTCCTTTGCCAAATCACCTTAAATACAACTACAGGGCATCTCTCCTGTCATCTCTCTGACAATTTCAAATCTAGAAATTCAAAGTGTGCCCCTTCATCTATGTAAGGTAGGCCAAGCTCCCTCAGACTGGACTGAAATTTAAATTCCTGCTCTAGATTCTCAGTTGAATTTAGACTATGATTGGGTTGGCCTCACAAATGAATTACATCTAGATTTAAACTATTCCACCATAGCTTAGAAACTGTCCATAACATTGTATTTTCCCCTGCATTGTTTGTGGAAAATTATTTCTTCTGGCTGACTTTCACTGGTCATCATTCTTCTTGCAACTCATTCATAATTGTGTGTAAAAAGAATAGCTGCCATGTCAAAAAATTCACTAGTGATCCACTCCAGCTCCTCCAGTTAACCTTGCCGCTCCTCTGGTTAATGTTCTTCTTGTCTCGTTTAAGTGCATTTCACATATTTAGTAAGAAGGATCTACAGATGTTTTCTTAGTAACTTGTTTTGTAGTCAGTATTGAGGAAGATGTTCTAATTAATTCATAAATTAACTTACACCTAAAGATGCGATAGATAGAACAGTCTTCATGATGAACATTGTCTTATGCCTGGACTTATAAGTGAAGTAGAGAAGTAGACTATGTGTTAACTATAGTAGATGCCATAAATTGTTTTAAATAAAGTACAGCACAGATGAAGCACAAAATCAGTGATAATCAATTTAAAGAACTTTGTACTTTCTGCGATACATGAAGACATGTCTGTGAACAAGATTAATTATACACAAGGTGAATGTTTGGCACTCTATGCTACCTGATATGCTGTAATGTCATTGCTTAAAGATGGCATAGATACTGCAATATCGATTGTGTAATCATTTTATCTTTGTTTTAAACAAGTAAAGCCTTGTTCTCAGCCACTCCTCTGTTCTTAATATCAACTATAATGAACTGCTCATGGTTGGCAGCTGTAGAATTTCTTTTTTATTATCTTGCATTTGTTATAGTTTTTAAACAGAAATGATAAATAGTTAAAATTGGTATTTGGTGTGCCAAAGCGTAAAAAAATCAAGTAGGCAACACAATTCTGATCAGTGCATTTCTCGTCGTTGCCATTATTTAGTCTCTTACGCCTTGTTTTAACAGCAAGTCGCACAGATCGCATTCAGTTCTTCACCTCTTATTTGTTTACAACTTATTCATTCCCCCTAAGGTCCTCCTAACCTGACTTCTCATCTCCCATTCCTGCTGTTCCCAGTGGAGCTCCAAAGTAATCAGTGGTTCTTTGATGGGGAAGCAGTGCAGGGGACAGGCACAGGGGGATTATGATTGAGCTTCGGTTGCGGCTTCAACGTTTTCTCAACCTGTAAAACAGCAAGCTAGGAAATTTCCACTGAATCACCAAAAAAAAGGGGGAGGGAGGGGTGAAGGGGAGCATGGATCCCAGATGCTATCACAAAACATTGTGCATGCTTGTGCTTTTACATACATGCATGTAATAACTGCTCAGACAGTGAAATGCAAATGTATGTGTTGCACAGACTGTTGCATCGTTCATGTTTTGGATATGCACAAAAAGCTGGAAATAAATACTAGATACATTTTGACTTAAGAAGTGCTAACGTTTGTCAATTTTATTTGAATCCCTTGCTAATTTCTTAATCTTTCTTGTTATGTCCTTATAAACGCAAACACTTGCCCTTGTTTTACCCTCGTTTTCTCATCACAAGCTGTTTAGACCATTTCTATCACAACTCCTTGTAGGAAACATTCCCATCAGGGATGTGCTGTAAAACAGCTCGTTATGGCATATTAATTTTAAGTTCATTTTAATTCCCCAGAAGAGCTTGACTCATATTTCACTATTGGTGTGAGGCAGGGTATTTCATCCCATCATGATGTTCTCTCAGGGCCTCATTAGGGCCTTGTTATCTCATTAGCAAGTTGCACAATCCTCATTAGCACCTGCAAATTTAGGATGTTTGGTGCTGCCTTCAGCTTGCTCTCTGATAATGAGACAGATTGTTTTAAATACATCATTGCACCACTGATATATTGAATAGGTTTCTTCTCCAGAGAATCTTTTATTTTTATTTTTTTGCAAGACTGGGCTGGAAAAATTATTTTATCACCAAGGTTGGCAACAGACAAGACCAATGGAGTGTGGGCATCTTGAGGGCAAGTGTAAAGCCTTAAAGCTTGACCACAGGCCTTACTCATTCCCTTCATGCGGCTGTTTTGTTTAATAGAGTGCAGCTTCCTCTTCTGTGTTGGCAACTACAAAAACACAAATAAATGAAGCCTTACAGACGCCTTTCCAGCCTTGAAAATGGCAAGGAAAAAAAATAAGACAACAAACAAAAGCAAACAACTCACTATTTCCTTCTTAAGAGCTTGTTTGAATTACTCCTTTATTTGTGTTCAGAGGATTTCTGGAAGTGGACAGCCCGAGGAAAAGAGGAGGTGGGGTGTGGGAGCAAAGGAGGTGGAAGGTTGAGTTTGTCCCGTGGGTTAATTTGGCCTGTTTTGTTGGTGGTCATGTTGAAGCGGTGCATTATTGCCCAGAGGGACATGCAGATTCAGGGTGATGTGGGGTGCTTTCTTTGTCGGAGGAGACACAAATGCACAGAGGAAACACTGGTAGCACTTAGGCAAAGCCAAATAAACAATTTGAGCCCAAATGATTCACAGGTGTGGGAAGGCACAACTGCCATCTGAAGGGGGGAGGGGGGAGGCATTATGGGACTGGGGCTATGGTGGCACCAGCACACATGTTCGCCGTGACTGTGGCACTGATGGTCTGTAGAGGTGGAGAGATTATGTAATTGGCTCAGCTGCCATCAGGGCTCAAGCTAAGCTACAGAGGGACGACGCATGGATACAGTAGACGTTGTGGTGTACCTAATAAATAACGATGTGTGTACATGCATGGATGGTGTTATATGGTTTCATATTTTTCAGAGTTATCACTTTTCCTTGTGAGATTTAGCAATCTGTTATGCATATAGTGTACTTAAACACTGCATCTTTCTGAGCGGGAATGAACTTTGTGTGACATTTCAGCAAATCACTTGAAGATTCCACACAAAGTCCCTCATCCAAGCATTATTTTTCACATGTGTGTGCATTACACCCACAAACTTTACCGTATTTTAGAAGGAATTTGTGCAGTAGACTAAATATGAGGAAAATGAAGCATTGTTTTACAACTTTTTGCAAATATAAATCTAATAAGCATGGCGATTGCGTTTAAATTCAGTGCAACAATTCCAAAATTCAAAATTCCAGTAGAGTAAATTGAATCTTTTTGGCGGTAAAAAAAATCATTTTAAAAGGGTCTGTAAGAAGGAATTTCTCAAGAGGTAGAGCAAGAGCCTCATGACATGTGATCTGAAAGAACTAAAGCAGGTTAAAATTCAACAAGTTTAAAATAATATAATCACATTAAAAGCAGGCAGCAAACATAAACACACACAATGCATCCTTTCTGTCCTTCCATTCTATAATGGCTTCAGTGGTCAAAGCCTTCACTTGATTAACGGGATAAACATCAGCTTTAAAGCATTAAAGTGCAATGGTGAAACAGTGACCTCACAGATAATGCACACGCACGCGCAAACTCACACACTTAGCAAGCACTAAAAACTAAGCTAAGCATGGGCAGCTGCCAAGGCCAATCAAAGCCCTCTGTACATCCTGGGAGCAGCTGTCTTGTCCAATCATAGCTGCACGTGTGTCATCTGCCTTTCAGTTGCAAACGGCGCTCAGAATAGGACTGTGTGAACCCAACAGTGGGACTCTTCTTAGTTGCATACTTCCTCTTGTCTGAGAGGGATGGAAGCATGGTGTTTAGAAAGCCAGAAAGTCTCTTTTTAAATGAACACAAAAGACATGCACATATAAATCTAAAGTACAACTGAGTGGCTTTCAAATGCTCTTTAATACTCTTTACTTGAGGATCCAAATCATTTTTATTTATCCTTTGCTTTGTAATCCATCCGAAAGTGATTCTCTGGTCAAATTCCCAGCAGGTGATGGAAGCAGGGGCTTTCCTATTTTACCTACCGTTACATTCCCTAATAAGCCATCAAAGACCTATCAGTGCACACAAGGATCCAGGCAGACTGAGGTGACCTCAGGTGACCTCTGCACGGGTGAGTTCCTGTGCCCAGAGGCGTTTCATGGCTTACAACAAGCCAAAGGTCAATAAGAGAGGGAAGGGGGGGGAACAGAGAGGAGATGATGGGAAAAGAGATTAAAAAAAAAAAAAGGATAAAGGGGTGGGATGAGTTCCTCTCCCAACACGCACACAGAATGCAGTCCAGATTGCTTAAGGATAACCAACTGAGGTGTAAGTGTTCTCTGGAAAAGGGGGTGGAGGGACAGAGAGGAGATCTGTTCGCTTTACTGCAGAGCACAAAGTATGTCTGTGGTGAGGTCAGCTGGTGACAGCTGAATGCTCCAAATCTGTGCACCTCAACCAGCCGCTGCTTCACATACTCACTGAAAAGGCTGATTCATGCTTTCACCCTGCCTGCGAAGCGATTCACGGCTCACCCGCTCGCACATGTGTGCGTTTGCTACACAAACACATTTGGACCCCAAGCGGGGGCTGAGGGGTCTTAACACAATCACCTTTTCTTCTTTGTTGGAAGGCAGGAAAAACAACGGTGCGACACGGCGGCTTCTCTGCCCATGTGGAAAAACTCATGGGAGATTATCGCAGCGTAGCCTGGGCCCTGGCTGAACAAGGCCCCAGCTGTTGAACAGGAAGTCACCTCCGGTACAGCCCTGCTCCTTCAGCAACCCTCCTTACTGCCTGGTGGGCAGTCAGTTGAGGGAGGAAAGTCATAACTGACAGGGTCACAACAAAGTCTTTGGACTCAATAAAGATCCCAGTGTGTGCAGACTGCGTAAATCTAAAAGAAACAGAGTGGGAGAGTTAAAAGCTGGGGAGGGGAGGAAGTGTTCAAGATTGATTAAGGAGCTTTTTTTTCATATAGAATAAATCCTGAGGAACTGGAAGAAGAGAAATTTACAACCAAAATGTAATGCCCAAATTTACATCAATGGGGAAAGTTGTGTGTCCTGAAAAAGCTAAAGAGTAAGCATTGGCTTAAAAGCGAGACTTGTATCAATTAGAGATTAATAGCTCCTCAGCAAAAGAAATGTTTTTTAAAATATTTCTTTATAAGTCCTTCTTGGCGATCTCACACAGTGTGTGACAATTTAGCCTTTCATATTAGTGACCTGTGCAGTCAACGCTAGCAACTGAAATGACGCCAGGGCAAGATCGCTCAGGCGACACAGAAGTGTAATTCAGGTAGTGCAAACCTCCGACAAACACGTCAAAACACTGACGTGTCTACACAGAATCCATCCATCACAAGAACTGCGCTCGTTGACGTAGATGCGTAACGAAAATCTGGCGCTCTCTATGAAAGTGAAGTAAAAGTGAAGTACAGGATGCAGAGAGTGTAAAGGCTCCTACATCCATCATTGCAGACCATTCGTTTTCACGCACACCTTCCACACAACGAGGGACACTCCTCCCAATTCGCTGTATATCATGCCCCTATCTGCTAACATATCATCTCCGTCCCTGTATCCTCTGTTTCGCTTTGAAGACAATGCAGCAACACCTACGTGAAAACTTCGGACCAATCACACAACACTTTTCACAAAGCTCTGTCGAAATATTGGCCTGGTGTCGAGAAATGGAGGCGCATGCCTCTCTGTGAACAATGATAAAAGATGACGCAATTTACATCACAGATCTACATCGATGAGAACTGACTTTGGCACTTTGGATGAAGTATGTGGGAGCCATTAATGCTTGAATGGTTGAGGGAAGACTGATGCCTATCTCCACTGGTCCATGGGTGAGAGGTTGGGTACACCCTGCAAAGGTCAACAGATCATCATAGGGGCAGAAATCATTGTTTCCTTTCCTTACTTCTTGCATCATTTGTGTTTCCTCTGACTTTATTTTTAAACACCTCACTGATCGGAAAAAGATCAGAAAAACATCTTTACGTTTACAAGCTGCAGATTGTCTGATTCCAGTCACCAATGGAGTTTTCTGCTTATTTCTGGTGGAGGAAAAAAAAAGGCAGTATCTTTTGAAGCATCTCCAAAGAATGCTACCAATGGCTTTTCAAACGACAGTTTCTATCAGGACTGTGCCACATTCTGCGTAAAGCTGAGAAACACAGCTTCTTTTGACAACTGCTCTAGCGAAGCCTCAGATGTCGTGCCTACGCAACTGCGAAGCCGCAAAGAGTCGGGGAAAGAGACTGAGATTTGTGTAAAGGACAGAAACGTGGACAGAGCGGCACAGAGAACATGCAACAACCTCTCCCTGGTAGTGAGAGAAACTCTCTCAGTCATTAGCATTGCAGATGCTAGCGATAGGAAGAATAAAAAGGCCTCATGCATCCCATCATAATCTGTGCATTGTCCAAGAACTGCGCAGCAGTCTTTGCTGTGTGCTGCATGTGTGGGAGTGAAGGCAGGATCCAGTGATTGGAATTCACAGTGGATATCTGTGGGATTCAAGGCTTTCCTCTTATCACAGCCAAATGTCAAAGTGAGGATGTAGTGGCGCGGAAACAGAATAAAGCATAGCAGGAATACTTCTCAGGCTCTGTCAGCGGCGTGCTTCTCATTCAGTCGCAGACACAAGTGAGGTACTCGCATTTGAACTCTCAGAGCTCCAGCTGATATGGTGATATAACAGGAACATGGTGATACACTGTGAGAAAATAAACTCTCCTGGTTTCTCTTCCCATGAACAGGGCTTCACACAGAGAACATGTACAGAAGCGTACGTAATTACTCTAAAGACCAAACTGCCAGATAGTTAAATCCAGGCACTCTTGAGGCCAGCAGAGTTGACAGCAGATGATCATGTCGGATAATTAGGTAAAAGGTAAGGAAATCCCCAGTAACTTGGTGACAAGCAGATTGACTTATCTCGTGGTATCTCCCTGTCCCCCCTCCCCAAACATGATCAAATGCAGCCTAACAATGTTAGCTCTGCCCTATCCACAACCTAAACTCCCTCATGACCCCCATTAACCGACTGTGTCTCACTGTTGCACGGCCCATCGGTTCTGTTTGAAGTGCATGCGCACATGTGTGTGTGTGCGTGCAGGCGTGTGTGCGTCACTGTCGCTTCGAGCTATGTGACAGATGACCTGATGACCACGTCCTTCATAGGAGGGAGGATCAATGAATAAAAGGGCTCCTCCCATCGTCAAACAGTCTGAATGTGTGTTTGAATATGCAAATTACATGATTGCGCGTGTGTGTGTGTGTGTGTGTGTGTGTGTGTGCACCCTCTGCTCTTCAAGGGCTGATTCCAATCAATATAAGATGGTTGCTGCAGTAGAGGATGTTTAGCATTGAGCTAATTATTGATCAGATGCGTTTGTGGTAAATAGTGCCGGGTGCATTCTGCTGGGTCTTTAAGCACATGGCACACAGATCTATAGGTCACACGAACCGCACTTAATTTGCAGTCTAAACAATAAGGATTTAAGTTTTCTTTACAAAAATGTGGATACTCATTAAAAATCTGTGTGTATGGCTGGTTACTATAAGTTTGAACAATACTAATAGTTTAACTTGCTTCTGTCAACTAAAAATATTTGAGAAAAGCAAGAAAGTTTTACTATATTGAAGTTGAATTGAAACGTTCAAACAACTGCCCTAAGCAAGTTCACCTTAGATGCCGAGTGCAAAATCCTAAAATAAGGGATGTGTAGCAGTATGTGCTCACATTTAAAAAAAAATTGCTTAGGCCTTTTGGTTCACCACTCAGATTGATTAAACAACTGCAGCGTACAACAAGAAAATATTTACACACTCCGAGCAACTTTGTAATAGCTGCAGTTGAAACCACAGTAAAATACATTAAACGGAAATGGGAAACACAGACTCACTAGAAAAGCCTGCATGTGATTTAGTTTGGGTACTGCTGCTTTGAAAAGACCTCAGAGGTTTGTTAGAGATGATTAGTGAACAAACACTGTCATAAAACCAAGGAACACTCTGGGAAGCAAGGGGAAGCAGTCCATGCTAACTGTGGAGGATCTGCAGAGATCAGGGATCAAATCGCAGGCGGTTTATATTTTTCCACCTGAGCTGTTGCAAGCTGTTTGTTGTGGGTTTCCACAAATCTGGCCGTTGAGTCAAAACGAAACCTGTTGTTGAGAGAAAGCCATATAAACTCCTGTTTGCAGTTTGCCACCGGTCATGCAGGAGACACTGCAGACATGGTTCAGACTACATGAGTGATGCTGTTTCTGATGCAGGGTTTCCTCCTGAGTACTCCTGTGATACAACTTATCAGCATCATGCAGATTCATTTCAGATTGTGTTTGAGCTGTTTTGACAAGAATACTGGGCAAAACATTGCAATGTTTACGCTTGCCGGGCTGATGGATGCATAATCCTAAATAACATGAATTGACAAATGCAGCAAAAGGTTTTTTCTCATAAACTGAGGTGAAACGTGTATAATTTTCATTCCACTTTACAATTATTCACTACTTTGCGTGGCTGTGTCATGCAATCTCATGAAATATGTAAAAAAGTTATAGGGGTATGACTATGAATAAGTATTATATTTCTACTTCAAAGTTGCAATAAATATTTTTTTTATATGGAGTTTTAAAAAAGTCTACAGAAAATATATAACCAACACCACTTTCACATTTATATCACTGAAACATCCTCCCAGTGTACAATGAATAATCCAAAAGCAACATATGACATCAACTTTTTAGCTTTATCCTGCAATATATCAAATGACTGCAGGACACTGGATGTTATCACTCACTTGTTGTATTTTCTGCATATGAAAAAGAGATGAATATTAATGTCTTTGGGAAACAGCGACCGTAAAAATGTCATCTCCCGCTTTAAGAATAGCTCTCACTGTGATGTTTTTTTTTTTTTTTTTTGCTTCTCTTAGCCTCAAATATGCAGCCGACATCGGACGGTCACCGGAGCTCTCTGAGAGCTCGGTCGAGCTGCATAACTTGAGGTGAAGGCATGTGTGTTTTCCATCCTCGCACAGCATGGAGGCAGATTCGCCTTCACATCTCCCGGCAATCCGTCAGTGAGCCGCAAGCAGCACGCTGACACTCCAAAACAGGGGCTCCATTCTCCTCAAATGTTTCTCAACCTAGATGAGTCACAGGGTAACTGGCACTGCTTGAAACAAGCGTGTCGTCTCTTCGGTTCCTTGTGGCCGGGGCTGAGGGGATAATAAGAGACCTGGGAGAAATAAGGGCCCTTTCTAATCCTAAACCTCCTCATAGACAGCACTATTATCAGCCGTGTGTTTAAGTCAGATTACATGCTGCAATTAAAGGAAGGCATCGCGGGATCCTTTATGGGAACGGCTACGGTGAGCCAACGGGCTAAGGGTTTGGAGAGTTTTGGAGAAAAAGACTTGTTTATGGAGCGGAGAGGCTGACAAACTGTCCCAGTGGTATTGGAGGAATGGTTTAGTCATGAGGTTATGCTAAACATGGGTGGAGATGAATAAACATCGACCATAGATGGTGGAATATTTTCATATACAACCAGGGGGGAAAAAAAAGGTTAAAGAAGGCGTTCATACACACTTCATACCTTCCTAACGTACAGAGGGCTGAGTCATTGCAGTGGCATGCATGGTCCTGCACTGGTATAACATAAAAAATAAAAAAAAAATAAAAAAACGTCAGAAAATAAAGACATCCTGGTAATTTGCAGTATATTTGCATATTAGGGAAATGAGCTGGCAATAAATCAGAAGTGTTGCACAAAAAAGATGATGATTGTGAAATTACTCTATTGCAACTATTGATAAGCTTGCCAATGCAAATTAGTCAACTGCTAATTTGTTTAACTCCACACTTTTCCAGGGACAATTTCTTTCATAGCACATCCATAATGTTACAGGTTTCGTAACATTATGGATGTGAGTGGAAAACATACAATTTTACAATGTTTTTAATGTGATCAGATTGTATCCAGTATGTTTCACAAAGCAGGGAGCAGTACATGTTGACTTCAAACTCCACTGCTTTCTTTGGATCAGTCTGAAGACCAAACATTGATTTGGAAAGGATATAACATTCTGCCTGAGATGTTTAATACTTTATTTTGTTTCTTTAACACGTTCTTGGGCCTAAATTAGACCTCATTTAAATCTATGTTTCCAGTTGTCCACTAAGGAATTGCCTAAAGTAGCTTTAATGCTTTTTGAAAGAAAGGAGGAGAAATCCAAGTGAAGTTTTCTAATTTACATACCTGAAAAATGACATAATTACATTCCTTACTTTTTTAAGGATTGTAGAAACCTTGAAATGTTTAGATACAACAAAACAAGCGAACCTAAATGCTCACCCCTGTAGACGTGTGTGGCACTGATGAGAGGCCAACGGGGAAATCAGCGGGGACGCTTTAAATGCCCTAATGTGGTCAAATTGTTTTCAGATTTTCCATTGATGGACAGTTTCCTTTCACCCATTTAACTACCTCACACACACATATATATAACTCCTCTGAAGCTCTGGTCAGTACTTCCAAGTCTGGACATCGTTACAAAGTTCTTAGCTTGACCCTGGACCTGTGACCTGTGATCCTAAAGTGCCATTTGCGTCGTGAGCCGTGGAGATGGGCAGGATGGAGGACCAATCTGAGACAGGAAGTCACGGAGGGAAAAGGATCGCTGTGGAGGCACCGGTGTAGGCTGATTGATATATATCCAAATAAACCGAACCAGATCAAAGGCACAGTCATGTTCTCGAAGAGGCTTGGAAACTCTTCATATCCGAGTCAGTTTTGGTCGTACATTCTCACAGAAGCAGAAGTCGAGACGTGCGAGGGAGATTTAAGACACCTGTGGCATCCGGTTTCTGCCCCGACTTGTGCTTTACAAAATGATTAGTTACAGGAGGTGAATAGATGAGAGCATGAAATGAAACGGAAGAGAAAAGGGATTTAAAAAAGTGAGATAAATCTAAAACAAAGCACATGCCCTCTTATCTACTTTCGCATCTTAAAACTCCAGGATTATTCCATCCACTCATCCTCTGTTGAACAGAAGTGTGATAGAAATAAAACAAAAATTAAGATAACCATCAATGGTTTTGACAGAGACACCAGTTCAGCCTGCAGCACTTTTTTTTGTAGGCTTCCAAAAAGGCAGTTACTTTAGTCTTGTGCTTGTTTGGAAAATACCCAGAACCAGACGGCGCTGTGTGGCTGAGGCATGACTGGACAAGCAAGGTGGTTCAGGGTGTCCATGACTTAGAAACCTGAGGGCCAGGAAAGATGGAGGAAAAGGATGTGGGAGTATTGGAAGACCATTCCATTAGCTATAGAGGAGAAAGGAGAAACTAGCAAAAACTGTGTCTATTTTTGCACAAGATTTTAAGTGGCAGTTATAGTATTTTGCTGTCATGTAAAATATCCTATTTATTACATGAAATATGAATATAAATAAAAATTATTATACTCCTAAGTTGCATAGTGGTGCAGTTGGTAGAGCTGTTGCCTTGCAGCAAGAAGGTTCTGGGTTCGATTCCCGACCCTCGTCTTTCTGCATGAAGTTTGCATGTTCTCCCTGTGCATGCATGAGTTTTCTCTAGGTACTCCGGTTTCCTCCCACAGTCCAAAAACATGACTGTCAGGTTAATTGGCCTCTCCAAATGGTCCCTAGGTGTGTGTGTGTGTGTGTGTGTGTGTGTGTGTGTGTGTGTGTGTGTGTGTGTGTGTGTGTGTGTGTGTGTGT